>CAMZMU010000078.1:14282591-14549436 GCA_947311845.1 Poa pratensis
ATCTGCCTCCGGTGAGAAAATCCCAGATCCAGTCCAGATCCAGATCTGGATCCCTGCGCACGGGCCCCACTAGTCAGTTGGCTGTGGGTAGCCCGCATCTGATGTGAAAAATGTTCGGGCATCTTTTCTGTAATTATTTAAAACTGGCAGAAAATAGGGATTAATTTGTAAAATTCATAACTAATTAAAATTTGTCCAAAAATTACAAATAACAAATCAAAATGTTCAGAAAATAAGTGTGTCTTTGGGCATAAATCTCATACATCCAAATAAATTGGTTAAATTGCTGTTTATTAAGATAACTAAATAAGTGGAACAGAAAAGATACATTTTTAGAAGTCATAAGAAATAATATACCAAAATGTTCAGGAGAATGAACTTTACATTTTAACATCTTTTCCATGCTGATCTAAATATGGAAATAACTTTTTCTTCAAATTCGTAAAAGGGCAGATTTAAAATGGATATTAGAAAATACAATAACTTTTATTTGGTTTAATCAGAAAATTGTGTTCTTTTATATGAAAATGCTCAAAAAAATTGAACTAAACCAGTAACATCATTTGCATGCATATTTGAACACATTTGTAATACGCACTTCTTAGAAATTAGGGAAAACATTAAGTAACTATGGGGTTATATTTTTCCCTTGTTGAAATAATTTATAACTGCACCCCATTTAATTACTAGATAGTTTTTATAAATGGTTCAGTGCATTAAAAATGTCATGCCATCATGTGATTGTGCATTGCATTTGTATGCATGTGAGGTTATTGATTATTCTTTCGGTTGTTTTATGTATCGAAGATCAAGCATCGGGGTTCCACCGCAATACCCCAGACGAACCGTATTACCAGCCCCGCCTGAACAAGGCAAGCGTAATCCCCCCTCTGAGCATGTCTCCTCCTATTTCCGCAATATTTTCCCCACTCTAATATTGCATTCGGTTCCAAATGTCTTTGCTTGGATTAGAGTATCCTACTAGTTGCATTAGAAATCTGTTGCCATTACCTGTATCCTTCCTAAATATCCATAGGATTCAAGTGTTGGCCTGAGAGAAGTATACTTGCTAGAAATATGCTTAGCCTTGCTTAGTTAAATGCTTAGATGTTCGATGGATGTTTCGTTGTTGGAACAGTAATGGTATGGCCGGAGTGATGAAATGGTGGTAACGGATAATAAATCGCTAAAGCGGGGATGAGAGGCCACGGGGAATGTGGTGGGTTGTCTCGTTCTCTCCGCCTAAGTGCGAGTTCTTTACCTCTTGAACCAAGACTGAGCGTGCTTCCATTCGGTGGGCCATATGGAACCCCCATCGACCGACTAACATGGGCGGGCTAGCCAGGGTCCTCTAGTTTTGAGCTTCCATTTGCGTGTGCGTGTAGATGGTGGCCAGAACTGGGATGAGGGTGGTAGGTGTTTAGAAAATGAGTTGGCCACGGGCAGGGTGTTGGAGGCACTGAATCTGTCCCGTCCTCACTGATGATCCTGGGTTAGTCTCAGCAAGGTAAAGTTGTAACCGTTCCCACTCAGCCGGCTTTCCCCGGAAGAGAGCTAAGCGTAGGCAATGAGCCGGGCGGTACCGGTGGTTTAAAAACAGTAAACCCCTGCAGGGTAAATCTTTTCAAAAGCCGGTCCACGGTTTGGACGATTGGGAAAGGACGATAAGACCATAGAGAACTTGAACGGAAATGAATAAAACCTTAGTACTAGAGGTACTACCAAGAATGCAAGGTTTGACTTCCTCGAGGGTGATTCGGGGAGGTGCCTTGGTAGACAGGTGAAGTGATTGATGGTGGTTGTTTTGAAGTTGATCGAAAGAAAAGAGTTTACTTCTTACCCCCTTTTCGAAATATTCATTAGTCGATGCCAGATGTCTTTTATAAAAAACTAGCTTTATGCAAAACAGACTAAAACATTGACAACCAATCATTGAGCTAGTAGCTCTAGTATTCTTGCAGAGTCTGTTCGGCGAACTCAACGTTGTTTATTTGATTTCAGTGGAGGACTTCACCGCCAATGAAGGTGGGTTCTATGTGGACGTCGACGAGTAGTCTGGGTCCCCAGGTGGCAGCTTGGGACATCCCGAAACAGGTGGCGCTGGGATATTATCTGTAGGCCTCTTAGGCCAATTTGGGATCTTGTTGTTTAGAAAACCTACTTCGCTTCCGCATGATAAATTGTTGGGTTTTGTGACCCCTGTTTGTAATATTTGCTACCTTTCTCTATTATAAAGAGTTGAACTATTAATGCTTTGAGTCGTAGAGTCTGTGATGTGCCGTTGTTCCACAAGTCTTGATCTCTCTATTATGCATTGATAGGTGTTGCCTGTGTTAAGGCATCAATCGGGTGTTGCATTGCGATGATCCATTCCGAGCAACGCCTGCCAAAGGTTTGGCCGGGATTGGTAACCCGTAACCTCCGGTTGTATCGCTTAACCGGTGACACACAGTTCACTGTATAGCAGTCGGGTGGGGTGCTACATTTGGTATCAGAGCAGGACTGCCTGTAGGAAACCCTTCTACTGTCGACGTTGAGTCTAGTGTTTGTGAAAATTATTTTTAACCTAAAAATGAGTTGTGTAAAACCATCTTAGGATTCTGTTTACTCCTTATCTGGTTACATTCTAATCTCGGAGCAATCTTACCTCGATTTGAGTTAAAAGTTTTACTTCTTATCTGTTACCTCAAAATTATTAGGGTCACGAGGGTGGGTTCTACCTTTAGTGTTATGTGTCCGGTTGCCCCCGCTGCGTTAAATCCGATATCAACTCAGATGCGCTACAATCAGATGTAACTCAGATGTTTGAACACTGTTATCCCTACGAGACTAATCACTGACTCCTACTGGGTTTAACCCCATGACTTGAACAGAAGGTCCCGGATTGTGCTGTGATTCTGGTATGTGAATTGTGTGGGTGGTTACCATGTGATCGTTATGCCATTTAGGATTCTCGGCACATGAAGCTGACCTTTAACCCAAGTCCTGTATGTGGGCTGTGAGGTAATGTTCAACCATTTACCACACCTCAGCTGGCTATGTAACTTTAGCTCCCGTAGCCTTGCTTTAGGTTCTGTCTTGGAACCATCGGGGTTACGACAAGGATTCTCCTAGCGAGTCTCCCAACTATGTTCGTGACTCTGCTGCATCTCTCCTTTTTGGGCATGGTTATCACAGTTGAGTAATAACCGGTGCATCTTCAACATCTGAGGATTTTTCCTGAGCATGTTTGTTACTCTTGATCTTCCTTCTGACCCGTGCCTTCCATTTGACCATCAGGTTTTGACCATGCAGTGGTGTAATCCGATGCAAGTTTGTGCTTCGTCAGGACATTCCACTTCGGGATGTTAGGAGAGACAAACTCCAGTACCTTGTCCATTTATCAGACCAGGTCAAAGTATTGTAATCCTCAAATGGGCCGTGTTTAGCTTTTGTTCTGCTCCACCTTAGAGTGTCACACTCGTTTTATCAAGGAATCGTGCTAAGTATCATGATCTCCTTGAGGAAGTGATGCTCTTACACATATTACTCACCCTTCCCTCTGACTCACTTGATGCTCGAGAATTACTAAAGGTGCGAGAAATGATGTGTCTATCCGATGCTCCTAACAATTTAATTGTTCTGACATCCAAAGACCTCTTGTGTCCTTCTTAGCATAATTGGTTAGCCGATCAATAAGTTGAGTTTGACTGTACTACCAAGTAGTTTGCTCTGGTGCACTTCCTCGGTCAAAGAGCTAGGTTTGCGCCGAAGCTCCCAAGACCACATCGTTTTGCCTTGTAAGGCATGATTTCTCTCTCGAACTTACAGACATACCGGTGGATCGTGATATTCTGGAGGTCTTTCCAGAAGTATCGTCAGGTTGTCACCTGACCGTGATGTTGAGCTTATGAGTAAGCTGGTTCTCTGAACAACTCCTTTCTCCAAGAAAATCGTGCTGGATGTCCTGAATTATTTGGTTGAGCTTAAACAACTTGGAGAGTTAAAAGACAAAAGCTCTATCCAATATATAGTTCCTTCCTAAAGGGATGTCTAGTCTGTTCGTGTTGAAGCCAGGAAGTATCTCCTCGTTGGATATGCTAACCTCCAAATCTTTTGATTTGAATTGGGCTATCGTCAAATCAAACTCAGACCGACCTACCTGAATGTGTTAGTCTGACCAATACTTATGCCCCGTTCTTGTGACATATGAGTCTACCGTCGTGGAGTATCTGGATAAGTTTGTTGTTGAGCCCATCAACTACCTTCTTATTCTCTCCATGTTTGAGGAGATTCATACTGGATATTGGGTGTTAGCATTGGAAACTTGTTAGAACTAACTTTGTGTCGTCACAAGGTATGTGTTCTGGAAGTTAGAAGTGACTTTCTCTGGTTCACGTGCAATTGCTGAAAGCTGTCGCCGTGGATCTGAGTAAATGGTCTGGTTTCCTCGGAATCATCTCAAGTCAATCACGCATATGCAGAAGATTCTTGGAATGGAATGTTGTTACCTCCATTCCTTGAGAATTTTATCGATGCATCCAAGCCACGGTTTGAATTGTTTCAGAAAGAGAAGTCCAAGAACTTCAAGGTCTTCCTTGATGTTTCCCAACAAGGACTCAATTGTGTTCCATTGCAAGTAATCCAAGTAGGTGCAGATTGTCTTCTGACAGTTGCTAATACGTGAGTTCCACAATCTCGTTCCTCCTTTGGAGTTAGACATTCTAGTCTAGCTCTTGGGATTCTAACAAATGTAATCTGTTGATATCGCGTGCAAAGACTTCCTATTCATACATCCGGAGTCTGAGGTATCTCTCCACCTAACCATGTCTGAATCGCAATTAGAAACGACGGTTGGTGATCCTCAAGAAGCTTGTCATTAATGTCTAGAACACCAAGAAGTTTTCCCGATACTAACTTTCTCGGAGTTACTAAAAGTTCTCTTGGTCCATCTTCTCGACCCTTCCCCTGTGGTTCAAAAGGTTCATCGGCGAGGACTGTTCTACTCAAGCCGTATAGGATAAGTCACCTCTTCATCTGTTGGAATCTTGTTTAACATTCGTCTTCAGAAATTCAAGGCCTTGTGCAAGTTCATATTCTCAATCTTTTGAGAAACAGTTGCCTACCAGCTGGAAATTTCTTATCAATCTCCCGTCACCCGCATGTGTCTCCTAACTGTCAATTCAAGGGATACTTGAAGACCCATCCTAAGATTCTACTAGGAGGTACTCGGTCGTTGTATCTTCACAAAGATCCATCCTTCTGGAGAGGTTTCCTTCTGTCCTATGGTGTACTTGGATGATGACCTTGAAGTGTAGTCGATGAAGATCTTCAGGATGCGCTGAATCAATCTACATCGAGAAGATCGTTGGAGACCTTGTAACCCGTTTCCCTCATTCCTACTCTAAGAATCTCGGGACGAGATTCCTGTAAGGGGGGTAGAATTGTAACAGACCGAATTTTGTGAACCTAAAAATGTGAGTAAAATTTCCACTTTTTATGTTTCATTGCACCATGGCATCCATTTTAATTTGCTAAACAATAAAACAATTGGTTTGGCACCATTTCAAAACAAATGGCTAGAAATGCCAAAACTTAATTACAACGAGTTTGACAAATTGTTGACAAGTAAAAATTAATTGAAGCTTGTATATTTGTCAAGGAAGTTCCAAAGGTTCCAAATATAATTTTTGCAAACTATTTTGATTTGTAAAATAAAATATATGGAGAGAAACTTCAAATTGCCTGTGAGCAATTCCTATTTTATTCTCCCACCAAATGAATTTCAAATGACCTGAAAATTTTATGTGAGGTTCCTTACAATATATAGTGAATACCCAAAAATTCCCAGAATTTTTGAAGTGGTCTAAGTGCCTCAATTAAAATCCTAAAGAGCTACTGGAAATAAAAGAATATAAAAAGGACCTATTTGAAAATGGAGAAAGAAGATCAGGGGGCTTCGTGCAAAAAACGGCGTCTTCTCCGGGAGACACGACGCCATGCTTCTCGTTCTTCGCTCCGACGCCGCGCCGCGCCAGGGCCCCCTGCTCTCCTCTCCCTGCGACAAGGATAAGAGGAGCCCCCTGGTGGCTCTACGTCAATAGTGCCAGAAACAATGCTTGTACGTCACACGTCAGTTGGGAACCCCAAGAGGAAGGTATGATGAGTGCAGCAGTAAGTTTTCCCTCAGTATGAAACCAAGGTTTAATCGACCAGTAGGAAAACGAGGTTTGCTTCGAAGGTGTTGGTGAAGGAGTGTAGTGCGGCGCAACACCAGGGATTCCGGTGCCAACGTGGAACCTGCACAACACAATCAAATTACTTTGCCCCAACTTAACAGTGAGGTTGTCAATCTCACCGGCTTGCTGAAAACAAAGGGTTAAACGTATCGAATGGAAAATGATGTTTGTTTGCATAAAACAGTAGAGAACAATGATTGCAGTAGATTGTATTTCAGATGTAAAAGAATGGACCGGGGTCCACAGTTCACTAGTGGTGTCTCTCCAATAAGATAACTAACATGCTGGGTAAACAAATTACAGCTGGGCAATTGACAATTGATAAGTGCATATAACATGCATGTGTGAGCTGTGGTGTCTACTATGAGATTCATTTGGGCATTACGACAAAGTACATAGACCGCTATCCAGCATGCATCTATGCCTAAATAGTCCACTTTCCGGTTAACATCCGTACCCCTTCCAGTATTAAGTTGCAAGCAACAGACAATTGCATTAAGTAATGTGCGTAATGTAAACAATACATTCATCCTTGAATAAAGCATTGCTGTTTTACCCCTAGTGGCAACAACACATCTACAACCTTAGAACTTGCTGTCACTATCCCAGGTTAAATAGAGGTTGAACCCAACTATCATGCATAAATACCCCCTCTTGGAGTTACAAGTATTCACTTGGCCAAGGCTTCAACAAGTAACGGAGAGCATGCAAGATCACAAATGACATAGACATGATAATATAATATTCAGCTCCACATAGGTATCAATATAAGTCAGATCCCAGCAAACACAACATGTAGCATTACAATAAGATGATCTTGATCATGATAGGCAGCTCACAAGATCTAAACATGATGGCACAAGTGGAGAAGACAACCATCTAGCTACTGCTATGGACCCATAGTCCAAGGATGAACTACTCACGCATCACTCCGGAGGCGGGCATGGCGATGTAGAGCCCTCCGGTGATGATTCCCCTCTCCGGCAGGGTGCCGGGAAGAGCTTCAGAACCCCCCGAGTTAGGGTTGACGACGGCGGCGGCAGCGAATATGTTCTGGATGAAAGGCTCGGTGTTTTAGGGTTTTCGCGTCTCGGGGAATAAATAGGCGAAGGGGCGATGTCGGCGGACCCCCGAGGGGCCCAAACCACAGGCGGCGGGCTGGGCCCACTGCCGCGCCGGTGGTTTGGCCACCTCGTGGCTCTCCTTCGTCTCTCCTTCGGACTCCGTGTACGTGCTGGAAAAATAGGGACTGGCCTTTTGTTTCGTGCAATTCCGAGAATATTTCCAGAAGTAACTTTCTGAAACCAAAAACAGCAGAAAACAGGGAACTGGCACTGTGGCATCTTGTTAATAGGTTAGTCCCAGAAAATGCATAAAAGTGATACGAAGTGTATATAAAACATGTAGCAAATGGTATAATATAAGCATGGAACAGCAGAAATTATGGATACGTTGGAGACGTATCAAGCATCCCCAAGCTTAGTTCTACTCGTCCTCGAGTAGGTAAAACGATAACAACAAATAATTTCTGAGGAGACATGCTTTCACACAATCTTGATCAATATATTGCAAGGCTCATGTCATGAATGAAGTGACTCAAAGCAATGATCTATAGTTTGCTAACAAATAGATAAAGAGTAAACAATGAATCATATAAGCAAAAACTTTTCATGAATAGTACTTTCAAGACAAGCATCAAAAAGTTTTGCATAAGAGGTAACTCATAAAGCAATAGATTCAAAGTAAAAGGCATTGAAGCAACACAAAGGATGATTAAGTTTCAGCAATTGCTTTCAACTTGTAACATGTATATCTCATGGATAGTTGTCAACATAAAGCAATATAACAAGTGCAATAAGTAAATATGTAAGAATCAATGCACACAAAGTTGACACAAGTGTTTGCTTCTAAGATAGAAAGGAGTAGGTAAACTGACTCAACATAAAGTAAAAGATAGGCCCTTCGCAGAGGGAAGCAGGGATTAAATCATGTGCTAGAGCTTTTTAAGTTTTCGAAAGCATATAGAGAGCACAAAATAAGTATTTGAGAGGTGTTTGTTGTTGTCAACGAATGGTAGTGGGCACTCTAACCCCCTTGTCAACCAGACTTTCAAGAGCGGCTCCCATGAAGGACGTTATTCTACCAGCAAGGTAGATCATCCCTCTTCTCTTTTGTTTACACATGTATTTTAGTTTCTTTATAGATGACACTCCTCCCAACCTTTTGCTTACACAAGCCATGGCTAACCGAATCCTCGGGTGCCTTCCAACATTCACATACCATGGAGGAGTGTCTATTTGCAAATTAAGTTGCTTACTGATAAATCAGGGCAAAACATGTGAAGAGAATTATTAATGAAAGTTGTAATTAATTGGGGCTGGGCACCCCGTTGCCAGCTCTTTTTGCAAATTATTGGATAAGCGGATGTATATGCCACTAGTCCAGGTGAAAGTCTGTCAGAAGTAAATGACAAGATTGAAAGATAAAACACCACATACTTCCTCATGAGCTATAAAACATTGACACAAATAAGGAGTAATAAAGTTTTGAATAGTTTAAAGGTAGCACATGAAATATTTACTTGGAATGGCAGGAAATACCACATAGTAGGTAGGTATGGTGGACACAAATGGCATGGGTTTTGGCTCAAGTTTTGGATGCACGAGAAGCATTCCCTCTCAGTACAGAGTTTAGGCTAGCAAGGTTGTTTGAAGCAAACACAAGTATAAACCGGTACAGCAAGAATCACATAAAAACATATTGCAAGTATTATAAGACTCTACACTGTCTTCCTTGTTGCTCAAACATTTTACCAGAAAATATCTAGACCTTAGAGAGAACAAATATGCATCCCAAGTCTCAACAAGCTCTACGGTAGTTCTCCACTACTAGGCTTTAACTACATGATGCAAGAGCTTAAACATGATCTACTTGAGAGCTCAAAACAATTGCAAAGCATCAAATCAAAACAAGACAATGATCTACAAGAATGCATATGTCTTTTCCAATACCAACTACTACATGTAGCATTTTCTTTCTTCCAAACAAACACCAATAAATTTAAACATAAACTCTCCAAATGATAATATAATGCAGCAAGAGAGTATTTATAAACAAGTGCTAACAGCTCGAAGAGATGCATGAAAAACAGGAGCTAAAAGCACTGCAGTAGCTAGTTAAGAATACTCAACAAATATAAGTGAAGAACATGAGTATTCACATGAAAAAGCGGAGCGTGTCTCTCTCCCACACAAGGATTGCTAGGATCCGAATTTATTCAAACAAAAACAAAAATAAAAACACACAGACGCTCCAAGTAAAGCGCATAAGATGTGAAAGAATTAAAATATAGTTTCACTAGAGATGACCTGATAAGTTTGTTGATGAAGAAGGGGATGCCTTGGGCATCCCCAAGCTTAGACGCTTGAGTCTCTCTGAATATGGTTGGGATGAACCACGGGGGCATCCCCAAGCTTAGGCTTTTCACTCTTCTTGATCACATAATATCACCCTTCTCGCTTGATCCTTGAAAACTTCCTTCACACCAAACTCAAGACAGTTCTCATTAGAGGGTTAGTGCATAATCAAAAATTCTCATATTCTGTAATGATACAATCAATCCCAAAGCTTCTGGACATTAGCTACAGCCACCAATGCTTTGTGGAGCAAAGAAATCCACACAAACACAGTAAAAGAGCGAATGCAAAACAAAAGGCAGAATCTGTCAAAAACAGAACAGTCTGGAATGACGAATTTTTTCGAGGCACTTAAGTTGCTCAGATGGATCTGGCCTAAAATAATGAAAGTTGCGTACATATCTCAGGAATATGCGTGATTTTTCTCAGAATTTTTTGAATTTTCTACAGGGAGATAAGCTCAAATCCGTGACAGCTAAAAATCTGTCACTGCGCAGAAATCCAAATCTTGCATCAACTTTCAATATAGAACTTTACTTGGCACAACATTGCGATAAAATAAAGATACAAAGGAGTTGCTACAGAAGTAACAAAACTCCTTGACTCAAAGAAAACAAAAATAACAGCAAATAAAAACGATGGGTTGTCTCCCATAAGCGCTTTTCTTTAACGCCTTTCAGCTAGGCGCAGAAAGTGAAAATCAAGTGTTGTCAAGTGGCAAATCATTCAAATCATCAAAAGCTTCTTCCAACACACAGCTTGTAACAATGGGTATCTTAGATGTTCCTGGAGGTGTTTCATTACCTTTAACCGTACTAAAAGTTTTATCAATTTTAAGCTCATAATGAGTCTTTGGTTTTGGCACTTTAGGAACATACATAAACTTTTGCTCTCTACCCACATAAACTTTCTCCTTTTTAGACTTAAGAGAAGTAAAGGTTGAACTTAAGGTTTCAATAGCTTCCTCTAACTCATCAATTCTATGATTTTGGGTGTCATGGATATTATTATCCTCAAGAACAGTGATTCTTTCATTGATGGTGGCTATTGATTCATTAGTCTTACCAATACAATCAAGAAAATTTGGAAAAAAATTCTCCATAGAGTCTAACTTATTTATAACATCCTCCAAGGTGATCTCAACTTTAATATCTTTAGTGGGTGGTGTTCCTACCAAACTTTCAATAATATTACAGGCTTCTAAAGCAGGAGTACCCAAGAAATTTCCACCTGTAAGAGTGTCTAGAACATACCTATACCAACTAGAGATACCAACATAAAAGTTCCTAAGGAGGATAGTGGTAGAGTGTTTCTTAGTACATCTATGATGAGCATCACTAATTCTATACCAAGCATCTTTCAAATTTTCACCTCCTAGTTGCCTAAAAGAACGAACTTCAACTTCAGGAGCATTCATTTTGAAAAACAAAATCAAACTGAATTAAACAAGTAACTAATTTTTTTGTGTTTTTGATAAAGAGAGCAAACAAGACTAAATAAAAATAAACTAAGCAAGACAAATAACAAAGTAAAGAGATTGGGTGTGAGAGACTCCCCTTGCAGAAGCAATTCGGTTTTCCCCGGCAACGGCGCCAGAAAACGTGTTGGTGGCTCTAGGTTAATAGTGCCAGAAACAATGCTTGTACGTCACACGTCAGTTGGGAACCCCAAGAGGAAGGTATGATGAGTGCAGCAGTAAGTTTTCCCTCAGTATGAAACCAAGGTTTAATCGAACCAGTAGGAAAACGAGGTTTGCTTCGAAGGTGTTGGTGAAGGAGTGTAGTGCGGCGCAACACCAGGGATTCCGGTGCCAACGTGGAACCTGCACAACACAATCAAATTACTTTGCCCCAACTTAACAGTGAGGTTGTCAATCTCACCGGCTTGCTGAAAACAAAGGGTTAAACGTATCGAATGGAAAATGATGTTTGTTTGCATAAAACAGTAGAGAACAATGATTGCAGTAGATTGTATTTCAGATGTAAAAGAATGGACCGGGGTCCACAGTTCACTAGTGGTGTCTCTCCAATAAGATAACTAACATGCTGGGTAAACAAATTACAGCTGGGCAATTGACAATTGATAAGTGCATATAACATGCATGTGTGAGCTGTGGTGTCTACTATGAGATTCATTTGGGCATTACGACAAAGTACATAGACCGCTATCCAGCATGCATCTATGCCTAAATAGTCCACTTTCCGGTTAACATCCGTACCCCTTCCAGTATTAAGTTGCAAGCAACAGACAATTGCATTAAGTAATGTGCGTAATGTAAACAATACATTCATCCTTGAATAAAGCATTGCTGTTTTACCCCTAGTGGCAACAACACATCTACAACCTTAGAACTTGCTGTCACTATCCCAGGTTAAATAGAGGTTGAACCCAACTATCATGCATAAATACCCCCTCTTGGAGTCACAAGTATTCACTTGGCCAAGGCTTCAACAAGTAACGGAGAGCATGCAAGATCACAAATGACATAGACATGATAATATAATATTCAGCTCCACATAGGTATCAATATAAGTCAGATCCCAGCAAACACAACATGTAGCATTACAATAAGATGATCTTGATCATGATAGGCAGCTCACAAGATCTAAACATGATGGCACAAGTGGAGAAGACAACCATCTAGCTACTGCTATGGACCCATAGTCCAAGGATGAACTACTCACGCATCACTCCGGAGGCGGGCATGGCGATGTAGAGCCCTCCGGTGATGATTCCCCTCTCCGGCAGGGTGCCGGGAAGAGCTTCAGAAACCCCCCGAGTTAGGGTTGACGACGGCGGCGGCAGCGAATATGTTCTGGATGAAAGGCTCGGTGTTTTAGGGTTTTCGTCTCGGGGAATAAATAGGCGAAGGGGCGATGTCGGCGGACCCCCGAGGGGCCCAAACCACAGGCGGCGCGGCTGGGCCCACTGCCGCGCCGGTGTGGTTTGGCCACCTCGTGGCTCTCCTTCGTCTCTCCTTCGGACTCCGTGTACGTGCTGGAAAAATAGGGACTGGCCTTTTGTTTCGTGCAATTCCGAGAATATTTCCAGAAGTAACTTTCTGAAACCAAAAACAGCAGAAAACAGGGAACTGGCACTGTGGCATCTTGTTAATAGGTTAGTCCCAGAAAATGCATAAAAGTGATACGAAGTGTATATAAAACATGTAGCAAATGGTATAATATAAGCATGGAACAGCAGAAATTATGGATACGTTGGAGACGTATCACCCCCCCCACGACGCTCTGCTCCCTCACCCCTCAGTCGCTCACCTCTTCCCTCTCTCTCTCGTTCTCCCTCCGCCATGGCCGAAGCGAGCTCGAGCTCTCGCCCCGCGTAGCCGGACCTCCTCCTGCTCGTCTACCTCGCCACCAGTTGAGCCTCGCCGCCCTCAAGTTCTTCCTCTCTGGAGCCGGACCTGGGAGCCCGTGGAGCGCCGTGCCAATCTCGACATCCCCAACGCCGACCGCCGCCCTGCTTCATCTTCTTCCACTCCTTCTCGTCGCCGTCGTCGACCCCAAGCCGCCTCTCTTCGCCAGAAAACCCGGGGTGAGCCACCGCCTCCAAATCTCCTCTTTTCCCTCTCGAATTCATCCGGGAACCGTCGATCCGCGCGGATCCGACCACGGCCGTGACATGGCCGTGCCCATGTCGATCAAGAACGCGTCGCCGCGGGCCCTTCTTCCTCTGCTCCAGCACGCGCACGGCTACGGCCTCCACACCCGCACCCGTTCTGCACACACGCACGCTCCGGAGCGCCGCCCGTTCGAGTTCGCCGCCGTGCACAACGCCGCCACCGCGCCACAGTCCAAAGACTGAACTTTAGTTAAGTTTCGTCAAATCCCACGCGAGAACTTCAAAATAAACCAGATCCACTAACCTATCACAGCCCTCGCCCTAGCCCAGTGGCTACGGCCACAATGCAGCCAGCGCCGCGCCGCGGGATCGATTCCCGCAGACGCAAAATGGCGCCCTTTTTCTTTCTTTTCTCGCACTGACAGCTGGGCCCCACTGGTCGGTGACCATGGCGGCCAGCGCAGCCACACCCAGCCCAGTCAGCGCCAGCATGGCGCTAGGGCCCGCATGGCAGTGACCCTGGCTAGATCTGCCTCCGGTGAGAAAATCCCAGATCCAGATCCAGATCCAGATCTGGATCCCTACGCACGGGCCCCACTAGTCAGTGGCTGTGGGTAGCCCGCATCTGAGTGAAAAATGTTCGGGCATCTTTTCTGTAATTATTTAAATCTGGCAGAAAATTGGATTAATTTGTAAAATTCATAACTAATTAAATATTTGTCCAAAAATTACAAATAACAGACCAAAATGTTCAGAAAAATAAGGTGTGTCTTTGGGCATAACTCATACATCCAAATAAATTGGTTAAATTGCTGTTTTATTAAGATAACTAAAATGGCAGAAAAAAATCATTTTTGGAAAAGTCATAACTTATTAAATATTGATCCAAAAATTACAAATAATATACCAAAATGTTCAGGAGAATGGACTTTACATTTTAACATCATTTCCATGCTGAACTAAATAATGGAAATAACTTTTTCTTACAAATTAGTAAAAGGGCAGATTTAAAATGGATATTAGAAAATACAATAACTTTTATGTGGTTAATCAGAAAATTGTGTTCTTTATATGAAAATGCTCATAAAAATATGAACTAACCAGTAACATCATTTGCATGCATATTTGAACACATTTGTAATACTGCACTTCTTAGAAATTAGGGAAAACATTAAGTAACTATGGGGTTATATTTTTCCCTTGTTGAAATAATTATAACTGCACCCCATTTAAATTACTAGATAGTTTTATAATAAGGTTCAGTGCATTAAAAATGTCATGCCATCATGTGATTGTGCATTGCATTTGTATGCATGTGTGGTTATTGATTGTTTCTTTCCGGTGTTTTATGTATCGATACATCAAGCAGTCGGGGTTCCACCGCAATACCCCGACGAACCGTATTACCAGCCCGCTGAACAAGGCAAGCGTAATCCCCCCTCTGAGCATGTCTCCTCCTATATTTCCGCAATTATTTTCCCCACTATAATATTGCATTCGGTTCCAAATGTCTTTTACTTGGATTAGAGTATCCTACTAGTTGCATTAGAAATCTGTTGCCATTACCTGTATCCTTCCTAATATCCATAGGATTGAAGTGTTGGCCTGAGAGAAGTATACTTGCTATAAATATGCTTAGCCATGCTTAGATGTTCGATGGATGTTTCGTTGTTGGAACAGTAATGGTATGGCCGGATGTGATGGAAAATGGTGGTAACGGATAATAAATTGCTAAAGGCGGGGATGAGAGGCCACGGGGAATGTGGTGGGTTGTATCGTTGTCGCCGCCTAAGTGCGAGTTCTTTACCTCTTGAACCAAGACTGAGCGTGCTTTCATCGGTGGGCCATATGGAACCCCCATCGACCGACTAACTTGGGCGGGGCTAGCCAGGGTTCTCTAGTTTGAGCTTTCATTTGCGTGTGCGTGAAGATGGTGGCCAGAACTAGGATGAGGATGGTGGTGTTTAGGAAAATGAGTGGCCACGGGGCAGGGTGTTGGAGGCACTGAACCTTTCCCGTCCTCATTGATGATCATGGGTTAGTCTCAAGCAAGGTAAAGGTTGTAACCGTTCCCACTCAGCCGGCTTTCCCCGGAAGAGAGCTAAGCGTAGGTAATGAGCCGGGCGGTACCGGTGGTTAAAAACAGTACACCCCTGCAGGGTAAATCTTTTCGAAAAGCTGTGTCCACGGTTATGGACGACTTGGGAAAGGACGATAAGACCATAGAGAACTTGAACGGAATGATTAAAATCTGAGTACTAGAGGTACTACCAAGAATGCACTACAACAAAAAGGGCACGTAAAGACGTTCTTAGTTCGACGCTTTCAATTTCGTCTCTAGGTCTAAATTGATGTGGTACATAGAGACGTTTCTTGAGACATTATGCACGTCGTCTCTACTCCCGCACATATCCATTAAGTTGGGCCTCGATCCGTCCGTGACCACCTCCTACCCTAACCCCTCACCCGAGCTCCAAGGAAAAGATTTAGTCCTCGTCGAAGAAATCTCCAGCCCTAGCAGATTAGTGCAGGGTGCCGCCGCCAGATGCAATCCTGGGCTCCCGGCGCTCTTCCCTAGCGAAATCTCCTGAAAGCATGAACTCTCCCCCGTGATTCCAGTGATGGCGCGTGATTCCGAGGGAGACCCAAGGTAAGCAACCTCCGCCAGCCCCCTTCTCCCCCTCTCAGATCCTTGATTTCTTGTTTTTTGTTGTTCGGATGTCAGATCTGTTTGGTAGCGACAGCAAGCAATGTGGCATGCGGGTGCAAGGCAGCAACAGAGTGCAAGAACTTAGCAAAGTAACGAAGTGTTTTGCACTTCATGTCTGGAGGTAATCGTTGTGATGTATATGTTCGCCTGCCTTTGTGCATTTGCTTTTCTTTCTAATATGTAATTAGATCGGATTTGAGTGCAAGTTACGGCTGTTACTGCTTTTGAAGATTTTTCAGGATTACTTCGATTTTATTGCCAGTGGCTAATCTAAGCAAAATACTGTAGCATCAAGAATCAGTCCATCATCAACATGTTGTACTCGTACAAGCCAATCCCAAGGTAGTAAGTTTTAATTTGTTTCCTTCTCTCTTCAAAGTCTGTTTCATCTGACACCGCGAGCAATTATCTAAAATTTTAAAGTTGGATCCGTCTAGCAGTGCAAGCACATAAATATAATCTTCTAAGGACTTGTTTGTTTAATCAAGTACTGCTGCCTCCTGCAACTGAGACTTAATTTCGTGGATGCAATACACTGGATCCTTAGTGTGGTGTTGTTAGTTAGAACAAAGTTTCTTCTGATTTCTACACAAGCACTCTCAATTTTTCTGAACGAGCATGGTACTTGCACTACACCATGGACCAGACCTAAGGGCAGCTCTACTGCCGGGAAAAGCCACCTAACAGGGCAATGTAACTGCCGGGAAAAGTTTTTAGCCGGCAGGTCGGCCTGCCCTCTATAACCCTGTCGGCAAAAGTCTTTGCCGGCAGGTATATCTTTGCCGGCACTTAGCCTGCCCTGCTAGTGGTAGTATTGCAGGCAGTTCAATTATTTGCCTGGCACACTGATGCACTGTCGGGATGAGTTTTGCCGGCAGTTAAATTGCCCTTAATTAGTTTCCCTGGCAGTTTACATAGTCCCCAGCTCATACATGCACTGCACTCATCCACTAGAGTCAAACGAATGCATCATATACAGATCACTAGACATCATTTATTGCAACTTAATTTATTCATACAGTATTCAGTACTATACATGAGTACAACACACGCCCTATCTAATTTATGCCAGACCCCTATTCAATACTATACATGAGTACAACACAAGCCCTATCTGATTTATGCCAGAATCAAGGTACAAGAAATTTCTAAGTTCTAAAATAAGCTTCAGTGTCTTTAAATTGCATTTCGCGGATAGTTTCAGGAGGTCCAGGAAGTACCAATCTTCAAATAATGTTCCTGAAATTATACAAAAAGGAGTTCAATCGACAAACAACATTTGCATTTCATCTAACTGACATTAACAACAAGCATGAAACATTTTTTAAATACACCTGAAAGGCACTTGTGATAATCTCAGACTGAAATAAGTCAACGGAGAAGAATTATTTCATGTATATTACTTCAGCATATACTAAAAGAATGAATGGCATGGGATTCAGAAGTCACAATAACCTTGCTCAGATATAGCAATGCATTGATGTTATATATACTCTACTAATCTGTTGTATCTAAACATCATATTCAGCATTACATTTATCTGAGCCTGACCTTTTCTTAACAGGAACTCACTTTTCTTAACTATTCAACTTAAAACATTTATCTGAGCCTGACCTTGTAAATTTTAGTTTCCCAATTAAAAACATATTAGCTGTTTGTAAGATAATAAATGGCTAAAAGTTCTTTTTTTTTGACTTTTACATACTTATATTCATACTGGAAAGGGAGCCTTACAAATCGGAATACAAGCAAAGAAAAGGAGAAGAAACGAAGAACAGCGGCGGCGCTCTCCATCTTCAACCTCCAGGGCGCCCGGCAAGCCTTCCCTCCACCGTCGAGGACGACGAAGAAGCCATCCTCCAGGACCACCCGCCGCGGGAGCAGACGAGCTCCTAGCCCGAGGGCGTCGACGAGCCGCAGTAGCCACCAGCTCCGTGGAGCTGGATTTGAAGACGGCGAAGCAGCATCGGCCGGGGATCATCCTCCCCAAGCAAGATCCGTCCCGGATCTGAGACCTGCGCCTTAGATCCTCCACCATCGCGCCGCAGACCCGCACCTCCACCGCCTTGAACCACCTCCACCAACCAGCTATACACACGCCACAAACCCGCCGCCGCCGCCAGAGAAAACGACGGAGGGAAGGTGACTCACCCGCAGCTCGGCCGCGCCGCCAGAGACGACGCCGGAACGGGGGAGCCGCAGAGCACCAAAATGACGACGCCGGCGACCCCCCCACGCCAGCGCCGCCCCAAGACTCCCTTCCTACCTCACCGGAACGCATATCCGGGGATTTCCCACCCTCCGCCGCCGGAGCGGCCGGCGGAGGGTGAGAAATCCCCGGATACGCCGGCGGCCGCTGGGGATCGCCGAGTCGCCTCCTCGATCGCCTCTGGGAACTGTAGCAGGGGAGAGGGTTCCAGAAAAAGGGTCGTGTGTCTCGACTTGTGCAAATGGCTAAAAGTTCTGCTCCTCCTGCATTAAGTGAAAAAAGCTATATTTATCCTCATCACATGATAATGTAACATTATAGAAATACAAAAAAAATGTGTAACATTATAACTGCTGCTGTCTTATGAGAGCTGTCCTAAACTACCATAGAGTTGTTGACGTCGTGAGAGTACTACTAGTTAACAGGTTCTGAACTAGTGCCTCAACTTTTCAGATAATTTACCTCCACTCTATGATCTGACATACAGAAAACAGAAAACAGAAAGGAAAACCAATTGCCTCACTAGTCTATGTACAAAACTAGTCAGACAGTAATTTATTTAACATAACCAAAGATAACCATCATGCAGTTTAAAAACAGAAACTAGAGCTGGAGATACTAGCTTAAGTAAAATCATACAAAAAAGGGTATGTTTCTAGCCGAAATGCTATAAAAGCTTCAGCCCAAATTCTACAGTAATTATAGTTCAGACTTAATTCTGGTCAAACATCAGTATACATCAAATAGGTATAAGAGATAACCTGAAGAAGGTCAGAATTCAGGTGATTAATTGCCTGAATTTGCTGAAGAATGAAATTGAAAACAAACAGTGAAGGCATGTTGAGTACAAGTGTGAAAATTATTCAGTTTTAGCTCTAGTCTTAATCTTCAGTTTCTTGCTCTCAAATTCTAACATGAACATGGTAGTGCACTGATGATTGTGTAACTGCTATTGTTGCTGCAACCCACATGATCAAACAAATAAACCATCCTCTACCTACTCTAGAGCATATAAAACTCATCAGTTAGACGTGGCTGACAACAGATTTCAAACACTAAAGAGTTCTGAAAAACTGACATTACTGAAAACTGCACAAATGCACAGGAAGTGGTGAAAACTGAATACCTATTGCTTCCATTGCAGAAATATTCCACAAGGCACACTGTAAATCCCTATTGTTTCTACTCCACAAGGAGCTCCAGCAATCCGTCGATCAAGGATCTCCTTCACGGCTTGTTGTGGCATATACTCCTAAATTTAGTGTATATATATCATGGTCATAAGAAAGATTGTGGAATGATACCATATTAAATTACCTGTCATTAACGAAACACATTTATGGCACATTTTATCGCTCATATGGTAATAGCGTACAATGTATAATCTGTTTGGTTTTCAGAATCAGACCATTTCATTAAAGAGCAGCAAGTTGATCAATATTTTCTTTGCAAAAATGACAGGAAAAATAGCAGTACCAAGAGAAACTCGATTCAAGCACCAGTTCCAAGTTGCAACTTCTTACTGCTTACTGCTAGTGTTCCTATATTCTTACCCCTCATTTGCAAATCTAATAACCATAAAATAACCACCATTATAGTACTCATCAGATTGGAGTACAGTATAAAATAAGCACCACTGTTATAGGTTATACAAGTACAGTTCAAGCAGGAGTACAAGCATATACAGGGAGTAAATGTTTACTGAAGCAAGCACATGCACCAAGAAGTACAAGGAACTGTAAATCAGTACAAAAAGCATACTGAAGCATTACAGTAACCAGGTTACTACAATGCATCACTAACCAGGAATTGTAAAGCAGTACCACGAGTAATTGAGCACTAGCATCAGTAATAAAATTCCAAGTATTGCACAACTATAGATATAATAGAGGCAGGAGCATTCACTAATTTTTTTTGTTGGAAAAGAAAAACGACAGATTTGATCAAGATAAATTTTGAATGCTAATTTGAGAAACAACTGGAACAGAATCCACTAGTACAGTTTGCAACCAAGAATCAAAATATAGACACAAGAACAAACTTTAAATCCATTCATGTGTTTCTTGATCCTACTAAAGCAGATCTAATTTTCACGATTCTGTGCACCAAACCAAATCTTCTAACTCTGCTCGGTACACTGGAGTACTACTCCAAATACTCCATACATCCATCTGATGAACATATACTCCCATACATCCATCTGAGAAAGGACAAGCTGCACAAGATGCAATTTTTTGCACTACGGAGAAGGAGATGTCTCACCAGGCTGCCTCGACGGAGGAGGAGGACGCGCGGAAGAAGGTCGCCCCCCGATCTCGCCGCCACTGGCGCTAGGAGCTTGGCGGCGGTGAAGGGCGCTGCCTTCATCACCTCATGCCCGCACGTCCATGCCTCGCATCGCCACCGTCGCGTCGTGATGGACGGCAGCAGCTCGCCGGCGTCCAGTCTCCGTGGCACCCATCTAGTGTTGGTGGTGGTCCGGATCCGTCGCGCTCTTCCTCGCAGCGACCGTATCCGTCCTCGGCGATGTAGGATTCGTCGCCGGCTTGGACTGAAAGGTCCAAGCTTTTCATAGATTCGCCGTGGGAAGGAGAAGATGAGCACAGGGAGGCGACCGAAGGTGGGGGAGGAGAGGGGCGCGTCGGCCGTAGCCCTGCTGGGCGGCGGCGCTGGACGGGGACAGGCGCCGGCTGCTAGCTAGGTTTGGGTGAGGTCGCGAGGAGGTTGTATTTGGATAAGGAAAGAGAGGCTCAGAAACAATATAATCCGCCTCTGCCCAAAACTTTTCAAGTCCCCGCGCTCTATTTTCGCCTCCCGCCCAAGCCAATTCCACCGCGCGCCCAGGCCCAGCTATGTGCCGGCAGACGAACTGCCCTGTAGAGTTTGCCGGCAGTTGAATGCTAATTTTTCCTGGCAGTTTATTTACCCCGGCAGGTCAATTGCCCTCTATAGTCTATTTTTGCGGCAGTTAACTGCCCCTATGTTTGGTCCGTGGTGTAGTGTTGATTACTGTCAAAAGGACTGCATATATAATTATGTTCCATATAGTTCTTAACTGCATTTTGTAGCTACCATCTCTTACATTGTCACATCTTCTGCCGCATCCCATTTGTCATGTTAAAAATTATTGCATTTACTAGGAATGGTTCAGTAATTGTTTCTCTTGCGGTAGGTCTGCAGCTATATGCAAACAAGAAGTTGAAATAGCAACGTGAAGATATGATGCTCCATTACGACGTGGATACAGCCCGGTAAAACATCTGTGGTATTCGAATTTATTACCAGATATAGCCCGGTAAAACATCTGTAGTATATGAGTTGACTTTGTCTACAGCCTATTTGTTTGTGAAGATTTTCAAGCAACACGACAGAAGACTGCAAGTTTAATCTACAGTGGTAGCAATGAGGAGCTGATGTCCGAACTTCATAGCCCAATAGACTGAGCTAGAATTAATTAGAAGAAAGGTGTATAAGGATTAGGAGGATTTTGTTTGGTTAAGTTGTAATTCGTCCAGTTGTAAAGTAATGTTCTGAAGAAATAAAGTTGACTTTTACAAATAATGCATTGTATCGTTCTACCGTGTAGCATGAATATATAATTATATCCTCATATGAAGCGAGAATTTGATTTCAACCATAAAATATTATTTTTATGTAAATAAGAAAAACGTCTTAAGATTCTTAAGGACGCCATAATGCACTGTAGAGACAATATGGGTGGACATTTAGTACAACGTCTTTACAAGGATAAACATGCTTTTTAAACGTCTCATATCTTTTAGACACGCTTCCAATGTGTCTTTATGGATCTTGAGACGGTGGATAAGGAGACGCTTCTATGACGCTTTAGAGTAGCGACTCTATATTGGTGTAGGGATGCTTTAAAGTGTGTTTAGCATCCAATTTGAACGTCTCCACGTGCCTTTTTTGTTGTAGTGATGCAAGGTTGACTTCCTCGAGGGTGATTCGGGGAGGTGCCTTGGTAGACAGGTGAAGTGATTGATGGTGGTTGTTGATGAAGTTGATCGAAAGAAAAGAGTTTACTTCTTACCCCCTTTCGAAAATATTCTGATTAGTCGATGCCAGATGTCTTTTATAAAGAAAACTAGCTTTATGCAAAACAGTCATAAAACTTTTGACAGCCAATCATTGAGCTAGTAGTTCTAGTAATCTTACAGAGTTCGTCGAACTCAACGTTGTTTATTTGATTTCAGTGGAGGACTTCACCGCCAATGAAGGTGGGTTCTATGTGGACGTCGACGAGTAGTCTGGGGTCCCCAGGTGACAGCTTGGGACATCCCGGAACAGCCGGCGCTGGAGATATTTATCTGTAGGCCTCTTAGGAAATATTTGGGATCTTATTGTTTAGAACAAACTACTTCGCTTCCTCATGATGAATTGTTAGGTCTGTGACCCCTGGTTGTAATATTTGCTACCTTTCCCTATTATAAGAGTTGAACTATAATGCTTTGAGTCGTAGAGTCTGTGATGTGCCAGTTGTTACATAAGTCTTGATCTCTCTATTATGCATTGATAGTTGTGCCTGTGTTAAGGCATCAATCGGGGTGTTGCGTTGCCGATGATCCATTCCGAGCAACGCTTGCCAAAGGTTTTGGCCGGGGATTCGTAAACCCGTAACCTCCGGTTGTATCGCTTAACAGGTGACACACAGCATCACTGTACAGCAGTCGGGTCGGGGCGCCACACCTGGGCCGCTAATCTAAGCCATGCATCATTCATGGTGGAAATTTACTTACATGCTATGGTGAACCTTCTCTGATACACCTTACAATAAAAAGCTATCCAATGGTAAATAAAAAGGTTGTTGAGATTGTTCATTGTGTTTGTTTGTCTTGTCATTTTGATATGGGCTTGTTCCATATCCTGGGACAAGAGGTACCCCAGTTGACGCTCTTAATGATACTATTATTACTTATAATGATATTTAACTTGAACTAACTTTGTTTTCCAAGTTGAGTAACACATGGAGTAGGTACTTGTATTCAAGGGGCATGAGACTTTCAACCTGTACTTTGTCAAGCACGCTACTCGTATTGCTTTCACTTTAAACTTAATCATTCAAGATGCTATGATAGGGGAATGAGAGCTTGACACCAAGGATTACCATGTTACAATCATTGACTTAAGTAGAGAAGTTTAGAAGTTAGATGAAATTTATTCATGCTTTAGCTCTACTCATATATATATATATATCTTTCCAAAGTGTCCACCTTTTATATTCAGATTTTCATCAAATACTCTATAACCATTATAGGATGTTCTTACTTATTATTATGCATACTTGTGGTTCATAGTACTTCTTATCTTATGTTACACTTTGTGAATTATCATTGAACATCCTTGCATTGAATACTTGATATCACTTCATAAACTGTCTTGCATATTGCTACTCCTTTTAAGAATGAACCATTTGACTCTATGTAGCAATAGTAATCATTTTTGATATCCATTGATAGTATTAAATTGCAAAGTCCATGTTAGTTTTATCACCTTCATACTCGAGGACAAGTATAGGTTAAGATTGGGGATGTTGATGCATGTAAAATGCATACATGAACTTTGTATTATTTTTACTTATATTCCAGTCATATTTGCATCATATAAAGGTTATATCACTGTTTTATAATGATTTTGGGAATATTTGATATGTTTCCTATTTTTTATGGAATTAACCTGCGCAGGCAGAAAACCCAATTTCTATATTTTAATGTTTCAGGGACCCAAACGATGTCCAAATGACCTGGAAATTTACGAGCATCATTTTTTGGAAGGAACAAAGAGTGGGAACGAAGGAAGCAAACAAGCGGAGGCCCGAGGGCCAAAATAGGTGGGCCCACGTGGACCAAGTACCTGGCCGCGTGGGGCGCCTCCTTTTGGGCCTCGGAGCTCCGTTGCCATCGATCTTTCCTCCACCGACTCGGTTTTGACCTAAAACCTCCTATAAAAAATAGTCCCCCGACGTTCTCTGGAAGGAGCGCCGTGGAAACACAGAAACACCTAAACAGAGACCTGGAGCTGCAGATTGGAGGGGGAAAATCTGGCGGGGCGCTGCCGGCGTGGTCTCCATCTTCTCCAACGACTTCTCCACCGTCTCCATGATGAAGAGGGAGTAGTCCACCTCTGGACTATGGGTTTGTGGAAGTAACTTATGTATCTCTCTCTCGAGCTTCACTAATTAGTACCGTATGAGCTGCTGAACATGATTACGGACATCTATGTAATACCTCTGTAGCGGATCTTTTTATGAGTTAATATATGTTTGAGATTGCAATGGTTTTGTTTCAGTTATGAAAGTAGATGCATATTATGTACCCCGTTCTTATTTACTTGTCATGATCAAGCATGTTTATGAGAGCGCGTGAGGGGGAACGTGTGCATTAGTTAGAGTAACGGGGGGTGGCTAGTGCAGTGAACGTGAGAAAAAGTTCTGCGATCCACTTGGGTGTTTTACCTTACTTTGTTGCCTCACTAGGGAAAAAGAAATACCATGCTACGGAGATGTGGGTGTGACCATTGCCACTACTCCATGACTAGATCTAGCATGTTCTTATTTTAACTTCATGTCATGATACTTATTGCTATACTCTAAGTTATCTTAATTAATGAGGTGTTATGATTTAGTTCGCATCTTGGTGGAGTATAAGAGAGACTAATAACCAAAAGGTCTCTATGTTAGGACGTGATGCCCATATAATTATAACTTGTCATTAAACTATTGTGTTGCAATCTCATATGTCAACTCTAGTGTTCCATTGTCTACCACTTTATTAAAGAGAGAGTGCATTTGTGAAACCATGAACCCCGGTCCATTTTCAATCATAAGAAACACCTTTTCAACAACTTTTACCACTTTACCATTTTCTGCCATTTAAAAATCCGAAAATACAAAAACACTTTTACACCTTGCATTCATCATATAAAACCCAAAAATATCATTTATCATTGCTACCACCATCCTTGCATATTTATTTACCACCATTGCATATTTATTTCTTGTTTGCATTGCATATTATCTTGATATCATTCTCACACCTTGTGCTTGACAACCACTAGGTGAGGTTGAGGACGAAAACTTTACTTTGTTTTGTAGGTAACCAAAAGAAGGATAGGAAAGATAAATCTTCACTACTGATTCCCCGAGAGTTCGATATTAAACCCTCGAGTCACCCCTCGTGGGAAAAACACGTCTTCCACTTACTACACACTCTGCACTTGGAGTCTCAACCTAACACATTTACTTTACACGCAGGTAACTACGTGAAGGGCCATCAAGAGTGCTTTCTGGCGCCGTAGCAGGGGAAGATACGAAGCTTCCTACAGAATATTTTTTCCGTCAACTACACGCCGTCAGTATTACATAGATGACCGTAATCATGTTCAGCAGCTCATACGGTACTAATTAGTGAAGCTCAAGAGAGGAGAGATACATAAGTTACTTCCACAAACCCATAGTCCAAGGGTGGACTACTCCTCCTTCATCATGGAGACGGCGGAGAAGTCGTTGGAGAAGATGGAGACCACCCCGGCAGCGCCCCGCCGGAGTTCCCCCTCCAATCTGCAACTTCGGGTCTCTGTTTCGTGGTTTCTGTGTTTCTGCGGCGCTCTCTTCCGAAGGGCGTCGGGGACTATTTTATAGTCGGTTTTAGGTCAAGACGAAGGTTCTGGAGAAAAGATCGACGGCAACGGAGCCTCGAGGCCCCAGATGGTGGGTCCCACGTGGCCAAGAAATCTGGCCGCGTGGGCCACCCTATCTTGGCCCTCGGGCCTCCGTTTGTTCGCTTCCTTCGCTCCCACACTTTGTTCCTTCAAAAAACTGATGCTCGTAAATTTCCAGGTCATTTGGATATCGTTTGGGTCTCTGAAACATCAAAATATAGAAAATAGGGTTTTCTGTCAGTGCAGGGTTAATTCCAGAAAAATGGGAAAACAAAGAAATATTCCCAAAATCAATATAAATTAATGATATAACTCTTATATGATGCAAATATGATTGAAATATAAGTAATATAATGCAAACTTCATGTATGCATTTTACATGCATGAGGCCTCATATAAAAATAGTACGATTAGGCCTTTTGTTACAAAATGGGATCAGTCAAAGAACAAGGGAAGAAAATAACTTTTTTGCCTTGCCTACTCCATTTCCACTAGGTCGGTTAATTATGTTCACTGAAACACTTAATAATCATGTAGATTTCCATCAAGATGAGACCATACTCTAGTAGATTTTAGTACAACTTCTCTGCAAATCAAACACTTCATTTTTTGCACTACTCCACAACACCTACTCACTCAGGCCACAAGGAAATTACAATCTAGTACAAAGCAAGACACAATTCAAACAAGCCATATGTTTCATGCTGGTCTACTCGACAGAATACTGGTATGGCACTAGGGGAAAATATTTAGTGATCCCACGCCTTAAATGATACCAATCTCCAAACATTTAATTACAACTATCAAAAAATTCCGAAACTAATGGTGGATGTTCATAAGATGTGTGCTTACATTTCCTAAATTTTTCAGAACCAAATTAAACATACACACAAAGAAACAAAAAAGACAAACTTCTATGTGAATAGTGTCATTTTGTCTTTTTGTAACACTATTTATGTTGGATATGTCTTTTTTATTTCTATGCGCCTAAATTGAATTTGGTTCAGCAAATTCTAGGAATCGTCACGACTTGTGAACATCCACACTTGTTTTGGATTTTTTTTAACTTAAAATTTGAATTGAAGTGGTATCGTGGTATCATATGAGGTGTGGGATCAGCTGATATGCACTCATGACACTAGGTTCTAGACTGACTTCTCCTATTTCCTAAAATCATCTCTAATTAATAAATGCCCTATTTTAGAAGTGGTGCCCTAAAAACAGCTTTGAACCCAACTCATGGATGGGGTGATGATCTCCCCTCCGGATGGGGTGTAAAGCCCTCCGGTGATGATCTCCCCTCCGACTCAAAAGTATCTATGGTGGACACAAATGACATGGATATTGGCTCAAGGTTTTGGATGCATAAAAAGTATTACCGCTTAGTACAGAATTTTAGTCTAGCAAGGTTTTATAGCAAACACATAATGTCAACCGGTACAAGAATAATTACATGATATACATTAAGAATAACCATAAGACTCCACACTATCTTCCTTGTTAACCAAAACATTCTTTGATAAGAAAATATTGCTTGGTGAGCTAACATTTATTTAAAACTTTATGGTTCGATATCTCCAAAGTACTATTCATGAAAAAAAATGCATAGATGATTCAACTTGCTTATGTTAGGTTGATCTCCAGGTCGTACGAGCCCAACGGCTCGCGACCCCTTGACTGCGCCCTGATCGGGGGCGTCCGTTTCCATTATGGACGGTGGGCCCCTGTGACCTGCGCTATAAATAAAGGGTGGGGGTTGGGGCACATGGTACGAGGTTCACCGTGCTGCCAGTCACCCCCACCGACATCCCCTCTCCGATCTAGGGTTAGCGCAGTGCTCACGGGAAGCACCACTGACCCGCAGCCACTACCGTCGACCACCATGGCCGACTCTTCGAGCTCCTCTGGACAGAGCCAAGGTATCTCTCCGATCTCTCTGTTTTCTCTCCTATAACCGAGTTGGACTCGATGCATAGTTGTGCTACGCATAAGATCTATTCCTAGTGGTTTATAGGATCTAACAATGGTATCAGAGCGCAATTGGATCCTAGTTTTAATTTTTTCGGTAGCAACAGAAAAGCAAAAGAGAAAAGGAATCCCTCCCGAAAGAAACACTAACCCTAGGGAAAGGGAAAAGAAACTCACCGGTTTGGCCTCGGGATTGCCGGCAAAGGACGCCGTCGTCACGGCCGCATCAATCCTCTCGATCCCGAAGCGCACCAACTGGGGCATCGGGAAGAAGATGCAACCCCGAAAGGGGCAAAGAAAAGAACATCACCCCGAGAGGGGCAAAGGGCACCACCACCGAGCCGTTTGACGGCGGCGCGCTCACCGTCGAGGTGCTCGCGCACGCCGGCAAAAGGGCCGGTAGGGGAGCCGTCTTCTCATCTCCGGCGTGGAGGTTTTCCTCCACGGACAGCCGTCGGAGCGCGGCAGCAAGCTGCGGCTCGAAAGAAAAGGGGAGAAGGGAAAGGAGGCGCGAGGCGCAAGCGCATGGCGCGGTCGTCTCCGCCGCACGGCGCGGTCGTCTCCGGCGGCCGGCCGGCGAGCCGTTTTTTCCGCCGCCATTTTTGTGCGGGAGAGAGGCACAGAGGAGAAAGAAACGGGAAAGAAAGGCTAGGGTTTGACCCGAGCGGTGTTGGGCTGGTTTTGATCTGGCGACTAACGCGGACTGCCGTCCGATCGCGATGGACGGCCAGGATGCGCCCTGGCAAAACCCTAACTCCCAGCAGCGGGCCAACGGGCCACGGGCCGCTACGGGCCCTTTTTCACGTCGCCGCGGGCGGCAGATAATGCTGCCGCGCACGGGCCGTGGGCCGCTGTTACGCGTCGCCGCGGGCGACATATAGTGAAACGGCCGTGGGCCTATAATTTTTACGCACAGAATAGTTTTTTCTATTATTTTTTAACAGAAGCAAGTTTTTTTATTTGTTTTGGTCCATTTTTTGGGCAAATTTCATTCTGTTTTTTCTATTCAATTTTTTCCAACGAAATTTTTGTTTAGGAAAACAGAAGAAAGAAAAGTGAATACTTGTTAAAAGTATAAAAGTTTATGAATTTTTATTCATTTATTTAAAGTTTCCGCTGCAAATAGTTAAAAGAAATTGCATAAAAGCAATAAAGTGAAAATTAAAAGCATGATTAAAGTGATATTAATGCTGATTATGATTCTGTTATTGATTGACCAACGTTATTAATAGCATTATCATGATTTAAAGTGAGAATTGAAAGCATTAAAGATGATTATGATTCTGTTATTAAATGACCAACGTTGTTAATAGCATGATCATGATTTATTTATTGTGTGTTTAAAGGTGCATTTATTTCTTTTATTGCCCAACGGTAATATAGTTTTAATTGCACAAACGGTTGTATGTTTTGATTTATACCAACGTTGGATTAATACATGCAATTGTTTTTTGTTATCTTATATCCTTGTGGTTTCAGGAAGTTTTCACCTGATGAGTTGCCTCAAGGACATTCCGACGCTCAGGGGTGACAACTACGCTGAGTGGTGGAAGAAAGTTGAACTGGCTTTTATCTGCGCTGAGGTTGACTGGGTTGTGAATGCTCCACAGCCAGTCAGGCCAGCAGAGCCAGTAAGAGAGACAACTGATGATGAATCTGCTTGGCAGAAAAAGTTGAGGGACCATGCTCCAGTGAGATGGGATACACCCTAGAGAACCAAAAGTGGGTGAACACCAACAAAAAGTGCATGGCATTATAAAGAACACAGTTGAGAACGCTATTGTGGGCTCAATTGAAGAGTGTATCTCGTGGGAGAGTATCTCCAAAAGATAAAGAGCCAGTTTACTGGTTCTTCAAAGACATATGCTACCCAGCTGCTCAAACAGCTGGTGACAGAAAAGTATCATGGAGGTGCACATGGCATAAGGGAGCACATTCTCAGAATGAGCAACATGGCTGCTAAGCTTAAGTCCATGGAGGCTGATCTGGAGCTCAAGCCTGCACTCATAGTTCACTTGGTGATGGCTTCACTGCCACCACAGTTTGAAATTTTTGTCAATTACAATGTGTCACCTGAAAAATGGGACATTGAAAAGACCATTGCCATGTTGTCGCAAGAAGAGGAAAGGCTGAAGTCCCAGAATGGGGGCTCCTTGAACTTCGTGAAGGACAACAAGAACAGGAACTACGGTTCCCTTCAAAGCCATATGGCAAAGGTCCCACCAGTATAAGCCACATGGCAAAGGTCCCCAGCAGTATCAGCAAGTGGACAAAGACACCTGCCACCACTGCAAGAAGAAAGGGCATTTCAAGCAAGATTGCCCAGATTGGCTCAAGATGATAATGGCAAAGAGAGGTATAGACACAGTTTCTTTTGTAAATGAATCCCTGTATACACAGTTTTCAAAATCTACTTGGTGGATTGACTCAGGTGCAACTGTTCATGTTGCAAATTCTTTACAGGGATTCCATTCGACAAGGACTTTGCAAAGAAGCGAAAGACACATTGAAGTCGCAAATGGAGTTCAAGCAGAAGTTGAAGCTGTTGGCGACATCTCCTTGGAGCTAGCTGATGGTTTCAATATTATGCTTAGAGATGTTTTATTTGTTCCTTCGATTCACAGAAACTTAATAAGTGTATCGTGTTTGGATAAAGACAGTTATGAATGTTATTTCGGTCATGGCAAGTGTGCCATATGGTTTAAAGATGCTTGTGTGGGTATTGCTTTACTTCATGATAAGCTTTATTTGTTATCCTTGCGTGAAAAAGTGCATTCTGTGAGTAATGTGAATGAACAAATTCCTTGTCGAACAAAGAACAAAAGAAAAGAAAGCGAACTCATGACTCTTCGAAGTTATGGCACTGTCGATTAGGCCATATTTCGAGGGGAAGAATAGAAAGCCTCGTTAAAAATGATATTCTTCCTCCGTTAGAGTTCTCAGATATCGAACAATGCATAGATTGCATAAAAGGAAAATACGTAAAACAAATTAAAAAGGGTGCAAACCGAAGCACAACGACACTAGAAATTATTCACACTGATATATGTGGACCATTTCCGGTGAAAAGTGTGGATGGTTATGACTCGTTCATAACGTTCACAGATGATTACTCCCGATATGGTTATATTTATCCAATTAAAGAAAGATCTGAAGCATTGGATAAATTTAAAATATTCAAAGCTGAAGTTGAAAATCAACATGATAAAAGAATTAAAATAGTCAGGTCCGACCGTGGGGGGGAGTACTATGGTCGGCACACTCCATATGGTCAAGTACCTGGACCTTTTGCAAGGTTTTTACAGGAAAATGGAATAGTCGCCCAGTATTCTATGCCGGGCGAACCACAGCAAAATGGAGTAGCTGAAAGGCGTAACCGTACTCTTATGGATATGGTGCGCAGTATGATGAGTTATTCCACACTGCCATTGGGATTATGGATGGAGGCGTTAAAAACCGCCATTCACATTCTCAACAGAGTACCAAGTAAGTCGGTGCCCAAAACACCGTACGAGTTGTGGACAGGGAAAGTTCCTTCTCTAGCCACTTAAAAGTCTGGGGGAGCCCAGCTGAGGCAAAAGTTTTTAATCCACACATTGCAAAGTTAGACCCCAAAACAGTAACTTGCCATTTCATTGGCTATCCTGATAGATCAAAAGGTTATCGTTTCTACTGTGCAGACAGATACACAAAGTTTGTAGAAACGAGACACGCGGTCTTCTTGGAGGACGAAATGATGAGGGGGAGCATGGTAGGCCGGAAAATTGATCTTGAGGAGAAGAGGGTGTGTGCACCTTTTCCGATGATCCATGAGCCATTTTTCGCCCTACCTGTTGTACCTGCACCGATAATCCCAGAGGTTGTGGTGCAAGCACCTGTTGTAACTCCACCCGTGACCACAACGAGGCAAGATTCGGAACCTGTCCGTCAGGAGCCGACTCAACCCGTTGTTGAGCATGAAAGGGAGCGACGACAGCCACATTTAGAAGAAGAGTCGCACGTTGAGACACATGATGTGCCAGAGAATGAGACTCTCAGAAGGTCTAAAAGAGCTAGGAAATCAGCTATTTCTAGTGATTATAGAGTTTATAATACAGAAACAGTTCATATGGAAGAAGATCCCACTTCATATGAAGAAGCCATGAGAAGCGTTCACTCTTCGAAGTGGCTGGAAGCCATGGAAGACGAGATGAAATCGATGAGTTCTAACAATGTTTGGGACTTAGAGGAAATTCCTAAAGGAGCCAAAACAGTAGGCTGCAAATGGGTCTACAAAACTAAGTATGACTCCAATGGAAACGTTGAAAAGTATAAAGCGCGACTTGTGGCAAAAGGCTTTACGCAAAGAGAAGGGGTAGATTACAATGAGACATTTTCTCCGGTCTCATGTAAGGATTCCTTCAGAATCATCATGGCACTAGTTGCGCATTTTGATTTAGAGTTGCATCAAATGGATGTAAAGACGGCATTTCTAAATGGAGATTTAGAAGAAAATGTTTACATGAAACAACCCACGGGTTTTTTCATGGAGGGGAAGGAACATATGGGATGCCGCCTAAAGAAATCCATTTATGGGTTAAAGCAAGCCTCTAGACAGTGGTATTTAAAGTTCAATAATACAATTAAAAGTTTTGGATTTAAAGAGAATGTTGAGGACAACTGCATTTATGCAAAGTTTAAAAGTGGGAAATATATTTTCCTAATTCTGTATGTGGATGATATTCTGCTTGCGAGCAATGATGTCAGTCTACTACTAGAAACAAAGAAATTCTTGTCCTCAAATTTTGATATGAAAGATCTTGGTGAAGCTTCATATGTTTTGGGCATAGAAATTCACCGGGATAGAAAGAATGGAGTGCTAGGACTATCACAAAAGGCATATTTAGAAAAGGTTCTAAAGAAATATAATATGCATAAAAGTAGCGCTCACCTGCTCCTATAGTCAAGGGCGACAGTTTTGGGAAATTTCAATGTCCCAAAGCCAATATGAGATCGATCGAATGAAAGCAGTACCATATGCTTCGGCTGTTGGAAGCTTACAGTATGCACAAGTGTGCACTCGCCCTGACTTAGCTTTTATCACCGGGGTACTCGGTAGATATCAAGAAAATCCAGGCCATGAACACTGGAATATGGTAAAGAAAGCATTGCGTTATGTGCAAGGCGCAAAAGACCTCATGCTAACATATAGAAGATCTGATTCCCTAGAGATAAAGGGTATTCAGACGCAGATTTTGCGGGAGACAAAGATGATAGAAAGTCCACGTCAGGTACGTGTTCACTCTCGCAGGAGGGGCTATTTCGTGGAAAAGCTCCAAACAGTCATTAGTTGCTGCATCCACGATGTATGCAGAATTTATAGCATGTTATGAGGCCACGGGCAGGCGATATGGTTAAAGAAATTTATACCCGACTTGAAAGTGGTAGATTGTATTGACAAACCACTAAAGATGTACTGTGACAACCAGCCCGCAGTATTCTATGCTCACAACAACAAGTCGAGTAATGCTACAAAGGCAATAGATATAAAGTATTATGTTGTGAAAGATAAGATCCAGGATCAAACTATAAGTCTCGAGCATATAAGGACAAAGGAAATGCTTGCGGATCCGCTAACGAAAGGCTTACCACCCGATGTGTTCCAGAAACACATAGCCGGCATGGGATTAATGGAAAGCCTATGATTCCTGGATCACAGAGGCCCAAAAGTAAAAGAATTTGTTTCAAAACAGAAAAGTGTATAGTGGCTGTCTGATTCTATCGGCAATTGAGCTGTGACGATGAAACATGTTCTATGCACTAATCGGTAATGAAACGAGTAAAGTAAAAGGTAAAAGCAAAAGTTGAGATCAAGGGGGAGAATGTTAGGTTGATCTCCAGGTCGTACGAGCCCAACGGCTCGCGACCCCCTTGACTGCGCCCTGATCGGGGGCGTCCGTTTCCATTATGGACGGTGGGCCCCTGTGACCTGCGCTATAAATAAAGGGTGGGGGCTGGGGCACACGGTACGAGGTTCACCGTGCTGCCAGTCACCCCACCGACATCCCCTCTCCGATCTAGGGTTAGCGCAGTGCTCACGGGAAGTACCACTGACCCGCAGCCGCCACCGTCGACCACCATGGCCGACTCCTCAAGCTCCTCTGGACAGAGCCAAGGTATCTCTCCTTTTCTCCTCTCCGATCTCTCTGTTTTCTCTCCTATAACCGAGTTGGACTCGATGCATAGTTGTGCTACCGCATAAGATCTATTCCTAGTGGTTTATAGGATCTAACAGCTTACTCATTGTTTACTTTATATCAACTATAGAAAATTATTTTGGATTGCTTCATTCAGTTCATGTGCTTTACATTAATACTTGGTCAAGATTGTGTTGGTTAACATTTACCTACTCGAGCATGTCACTTCAAAAATTATTTTTATTATCATTTACCTACTCGAGGACGAGCACGAATTTCCCCGCCGCCGGGGTTGGACGCCTCCTCCATCGCCTCCCTCTCGAGCTCTCGACCTGGCATGATGGGGTAAGATGGACCGAGTCAACTAGTCCGGTCGGAACCGGAGTTAACGATGTCTAGTGGGCGCGCGTCCAGGTTAGCGCTGACGGGTGGGTCAAACATGTCAGATCACGGTCAAAACGCTATCAGACCCACATTAACGCCATATGTGGTTTCCAGCCCAAAAGTGGTACTGATTAGAAAAAATTCTAAAACCGTCACCAAGTTGTTGCCCTAGCCCCAAATGTAATTAACTTGGAAGAAGAAGATAGAGAGGAGAGAGAAAGGAGTGTGTTGTCCTAGACTTGGCGGCGCGCGTATGTCCACTCAAATAATATTAAAATAAAGGGAGGAGAGCTGTCGGTGGCTTGGTATGGTGGGATAAGACAGCGCATGGGAATCACTGGCATGGTAATTGTCATGCACGCCAATGAAAAGAAATATATTATCGGCGTGCACTGTACGCCAGTACTATTTCACACGGCGCCATTGGTAGCCACTTACCAGTGGGGAGCCAGTAGTGGTGCACACGAGTGCGCCACCGGTATGCATATTTTGTGCGCCATTGATCGGCCATTTACTACTAGTGTTAAAATCTTCACCTGACAACTTTCCTTAGACAGGCTACCCACCAAGGCTCAGCTACATCATAGACATGGCTCCCACCAGCAGCTGTGCCCTGTGTGGCCTGCCTGAAGATGTAAACCTATATTTATTTAACTGCATCCTAGCAGCGTTTATGTGGAGTGGAGTTTGTAAAACTAGACATCTTAGGGCGGCAATGCCGCGCCCGTTTGGTGGAATTCGAATGTAAAAGTGTTGTTATGTAAAAGTTGGGAAGATTTGAAATTGTCTGGAATGTGAAGAAAGTTTACGTTTAAAAATCGTTTAGTTTTCGAAATTTAATCGAACTGGGAAGTTATTCAGATTTGCATTGTTTTTTTGCGTTTGTAATTTAATCAAATTTTGGATGTTGTTCAGATTTGAATTATTTTTATATTTGTAGAGTGGGTAGATTTGGTAGGTATTTAATTTCTTGAATTACTCAAATGTGCATGTCATGCATGTGTGGTAAAATTTAAATGTGGAAATGTTCACATTTGTAAATTGTGTAAGCTTGAAAATTGTTGTAATGTAAATAAAGTTTGTTGTTAAAAATTGTTTGTGTTTCAAAATTCTGTATTTTTGTGGTATTTTTTATATATTTTTTCTTGGAGGTATACGACGTGCTCGTGGGGTAAATTTTAATTTTGAAAATGTATGGATTTTAAAATGATCTGAAGTTTTAAAATATTCATAGTTGAATTTTGATCTTATGATATAAATTGTCCAAGAAATGTTCGCATTTTAAGTAAGTACGATTTTGTCTAAAATTTTAAAACTCTCCTTAATTGCTGGTGTGGTAAAAGAATTAAGAAATTGAAACAAAAAATGTGGGGATCTCTAAATTTTTATGCTATTCTAAAAGTGTAACAATTTTATTAAAATGCTCAAGTGCTCAAATTAAAAATTTATATTAAAATGTTCCAAATATGGTTGTAATTAAAGTTTGAAAATGTTTTTATTTGAAAATTGTCCAAGTCTGAATTTTTTTGGAATGCAGATTTTGAATTGTCCACATTGGAAAAATTGTGTAAGTTTGAAAATTGTTGGAATTCGAAAGAAGTTTACATTTTGGGAATGTTAATATTTAAAAAATTGTTGAAGTTGGAAATCTATTAGGATTTGAATTGTTTCAACGTTTGTAAAATGATCAGCTCTGAAAGACTTTTAAAATCTTGAAGTGTTTAAATTTGAAATTTGAATTAAAATGTCCAAGTGTGGTTGTTTTTTAAGTTCGACAATGTCCACATTCTATAATTGTTCAAATTTGAAAATTGTTGTAATTTTTTTAAAAAAAATATGTTTTAAAAACAGTTTTGGGGAAAAAGTTTATGTTTTTTTATATTTTTTTGAAAAGTTTGTGTTTTCAAAATGTTTAAATATGAGCGCGTCAAATGGCGTGCTTGTGTGTTTAAATTTGAATTTAAGATCTTGTTGAAATGTGGTGAGAAATGGGAAAAAAATAATGTCATAGTTGTAGTTTAACAACTGTCATAAAGGGCAGTGGACGTGTTGTAGAATTGTTGTCTAGTAGTTAAGTAGAATTGCTAATTGAAGTGCCCGTGGAATTGAATTTTTTTAGTTTTTTTTGAATGATTAAATTTGAAGAAATGGCCGCTTGAGCTTTCTTTTATTTGTTGCATTTTGTTTGTATTATTTGCATGATTGTAGTGAGTAAATTTAAATGGTTTAGTTCTTGTGAAAATTTTCGCCTGAGGGTTTTCTTGAAATAATCATCGGGTTGGAATAAAAATAGTAGTGGAGTGTTCGAAATTATGTAAAACATGTTTTATCTCAATCCTTTTTTTTTTGATTCACTTATGTACTTTGATATTTTGGAGCTTATGATATAAATAGGTAATTGTAGTGAAGTAGTGAATCGAACTATATTTAAATATGGTTTGTAGCATTGTTATTATTTTTCTGGGTTTTATTTGAAGTTGAAAGGAAATGATTGTTGTAGACCTAATTTCGACCTGCAATTTACTTACTATTTCTCGATTTCATTCTTCTTGCTATTTTATTTTCGAACGTCATACGTGTCTGGAACTATGTTTATTTTTCTGTGGTCGCCATTATGTAATAATTAATGGTTTATAGTAAGTTTGTGTCGTTTTAATTTGTTATTAGTGCTGCTTCGTTGATTTTTTGTAGTAAAAACAAAATTAGAACTACCAATGTGACAGCCAACAGTAGATCAATTGGATAAGTGAACTGAATAATTGGAGGGAGTAGATGGTGTGAGTATTTAATGGAGTTAATTTAAAATGAATCTATAATTAGAAGAAATAATTTTGCATTTTCTATAATATTCGTCTAATAAGGCATTGTTTTAATTGCAAATATGTAATTAGAGAGATTCGGGCTATATTGCTTCCAATCATGGTAGCTAATTTGAAATGAACAAATACGGTTCCACTTTCTATAATTTTCTTATTTAGCACCATAATTAGAGGGAATAAAATGTGTTTATTTCGAGATGGTAGTTATTTTCAGCATTCGTTAAATATATTTGCATAATTGGAGGAAGCTCAGTTAAATTAGCTATAAATAGTATCTTTTTTTTTTTGGAATGATGTAGTAAGTTTTTATGTTACCTTAAAAGTTTTATTTAACTTCATAATCAGAGTTGTCGCATTACGTGGGATTCATTAAATTCAATCTATTATTAGAGGAGTTGATTTTTTTTTCTACATAGTCACCAAATTTAAATTTTCAGATATGTTTGCAGTACGAAATTTTGTTACGTGGGATTCATTAAATTCAATCTATTATTAGAGGAGTTGATTTTTTTTCTACATAGTCACCAAATTTAAATTTTCAGATATGTTTGCAGTACGAAATTTTGAATTTGGTAAACATTGGAAGTTGTTCATATATGTTGTAGTTATTTAATGATACATGGAAATTTGTTGGATATAAAGATTTCATTTATTTTGGAAATTTTGGTATTTTTTCCTGAGTTATAGTCTGGAAGTTATGATTTGCACAAACTGAAATGGTTTGCATTTTTTTCCCGATCATTATTGCAATACAGTTTTATTGCAGACGAAAAGAGAAGAGGGGGGAAAAAGAAAATATGTACGTAAGGTTGAATTTTAATGTTTTTTACAATTCCATATGAACAAACTAAAATTGAGAAAATATTTTTTTTCCTATTTGAGTATTATTTCAAATGTTGTTTTACTGTAATACAAAAGGTAAGTAAATAAGAAAAGTTGTGTAAACATGCATGCCAATGTGTTGGTTGCAAAGTTATAAATTTTCTTGAAATTTTGGTATGTTTTTTGTGTTTTTTTGAGTTGTATGTGAAGAGATACGATTTTTTTTTGTTTTTTTGATTTTTCTGTAATTAAATACCAACTGACAGGCGGGCCCCCCGCGTCAGCCGCACCGCGCTGACATCAGCCCTCGATGTCAGCGGGCGGCAAACGGCCGGCGCTGCCGCGGCACTGCGGAGCTCGCGCTGCGCGACCGCGTACGCGCGGGCCGGAGATGGAGGGGATCCGCCGGAGGAGAAGCAGGCGCGTCGAACGGGCGGCGCGGCGCGCCCAATGGTGTCCGGAATCGCCGCCGGCGACCGATCCAGCGGCGGCGGTTGCGGAGAACGACCGCGACGAACTCCGGCGGTTCGGCGGCGTCTCTGGCCGCCCGAGGAAGATTCCTCCGGCGAGGAGGTAGAGGGCTGTGCGGCGGAGGCCCTGGTGCCCTCTGTTTGGACCGGCGAGGCTCGTAGGGGCGGCGCGGCGGCGGCGCCGGCGACCTCCGGGTCGCCAGAAGAAGAGGAGAGCGCGGGGGGGTTCTGCCGTGACATTTTACGGAAAAGTCCGTGATGTTTTCCTGATTCAAACATAAGTCCTTCGCTGTGTTAATTTGAGGACTGCGGGCCGCGATCTGGATTTTGCAGATGCTTTTCTGCAAAACAACCACGTCAACCGGTGGAACCGAGAGCGACCGGCCCGCGACCGGGTGACGTGGCGGCTTCCTATTGGAAGAAATTCGCGAATGAACAGTGCGCTCGCGGGAAGGGGCACGTGGGAACATCCGGACCATCGATTCTCTCCTATCGGACGGCTCTGAATTGCCGGTGACGTGGCTCGCGAAATGGGAGGTGAATCTTGTCAGCCTTTATATATGGATCTATGCTTGGGTTCAGTGGAATCCTACCTCTTTTGAATATTTCTTTGCTATTTGGCTTGCTTTGTCCAGAAAAGTTAGAAGATTTGTTTGGCTTCTTTTTTTTCTCAAAGTTGGGCACTTTGGCAAACAAGAAACAAATTCTCTATAGAATCAAACTTACCCAAACAACCAGCTGAGTGCATCTTCAAAATGTACTTCGTACTTTGGGAATCGAGAAACTTCCGAAGAAGACCAAGATGCTCCTGGCCGAGACTTATTCCAGAAGAGCTACTACCACCTAGTACTGATGTTGCTGACGCTTTACCTATGTTGGTTCAAGCTGAACCTCTATGATCGCCGCTTGTGGCCTAAAACTCTAGTTAAGTTATGTATGCTACCTGTAAGCTGGCAACCCCAGTAGTAGCAGTCCTTCGTGTTCTGAACCTTGTTGCTCCAGGGCTTTATTAATATAAAGCCGAGCCAAACGCCTATTATCTAAATAAATAGACAGCGGAAGCACCCTTGTGCGTCCTAATACCTCCCATACCAAATGGCTGATCAAATTTAGTAGGCGAGTGAATGAAGTAACAAAATAAAGTGTATTGGACATTTGGACCGGCCCGTGCAGTTTGCTAGAGATGAGAAATGGAAGAGATTCAGCATCACTCAAACCTCGAAGCTACCATAGCGTATCTCTCTTGACATATATGGTACAAATGTGTGTGGCTGCGTAGAAAGAACTAGCACTAGATATAGGGGTTAAAGAGGAAGTGTCAAGACTAGAGATGGGGGTAGTTGAAGAAAGTAAAAATGTGTAAATGAAGAGAATAGATAATATATAGAAGGACAAAAGGAAATGGAGTAGTAATTGTATGGAGCTTTGAATTCTTTAACCAAATAACCACAGGAATACAAGAACGAGTATTTTTTAAAAAAGTTAGGCACATTCTTGGAGTCACTTACATCTGCTAAGTCATTTTCAGCCACTGACATCCCAACAAAACCCCAAGCCCCTGGTGTGCTTATAGAAAATTAGGGTTGGAGCTAATTTGACCTACCCTCTATTACTCTGCCTTATTGGTGGTGTCGCTCACAATGCATATTGAGACTAGAGGGTGAGACATTTACATAGACTCCAAATTTTAGATAACTCAATCTGTTTCCAGATAGAATTCGTGACATGTTAGACTAACCACAATACCTAACAGCCAGTTACCGAGCCTATGACTGTTAAACAATTAGGTCCCAGCACGTACGTGTGAGTCATGCGCCGAGTTTGAATACACAATCAAACTCGCAGGCTTTAACAATCCTTAGAGCCAATCCTACGGAAAACCTGGCATTCCACTCTATACTGTTCCTGGGTACAATTTCAGCATATTCATATATACTGTGTTCCAGTATAGACGTACCGGCTTCCTTAAATATATTTCCTTAAGTACAAATGCACATCAATAATTCCCTGTTATTTCCGTGACACTTCCACACTGAAATTTATTTCCGGACAATGTATTATATATATAAAATGTTGCAAGACACAATTTCCTACATCTCCCACTTGACTGAAAACATTTTATTTCAGCTAAGTGAATTCCCATACAATTAACATGGTGAGTGGTTAATTCCTTCCTTCAGTGCACTCACGTTGCATATAATCTTTGTGACTTTTACAGTCATATTATCACAAAGTAACAGGTTATGATGCACCTTCCACGACCTCAAGTTTACGAAAACAATTTCCTTAGCCATATACTTCCTTCAATGCTTGACATGCGTTAAAGTATTCATATATATTCCATAAACAAAGAATATCCATGCTTCCATTGTAACCAATAAATACCTTCAAATGTAAATATTAGCACATAACATAAAAATATATTACCTTTCACGAAGATCCTATTTCCAAAAAATAATGTCAATATATCCACGCAGTTGAAGGTTAAGAGCATCAAAAGAATGAATAATCCATGTTTCTTTGCGCTAGCAAGTTCTTTATTGTGATTCCAACAATCTTTACAAAATTAATATTCCGTTTGCTAAATTCCAGCAATTCATTTTCCGTGCTAATCAAAATAGCAACAATTACAGTGGCATGGCTAAGTTCTGGTCGCGCGAATAGTGTCCCACAATACTGTGGTATGACAATATTCTTCCTTTTTCCTCACGAGTTCAAATATATTCCTCACAGAGTATCATTCCCTTAATCAAAAGGTTCATGACAGGTTTGCAGTTTTCCATAGAAAAATATATCAAAATATTATCTATGTGATTCCACTCCCAAAATGCAGAAAGCTTTGGACAAACCTTTCATATGAAAACTAGAACTGAACCAAGCTTTCACTTCCATCAATGTGATATTTTAAAAACAACAAGAACATAGTTAGCACATATAGTAATAACACAAAACAAATCAAACTAAACTTTGCAGATGATCGTCTTCCATCATAAATAAAACAGTATGACCTGATATTCCATTGATGTGAAGCAAATCCTGTCATTATTCCCACCTCCTATAAATTACAGAGTTTCCACAAAGTATAACACTTCCTTTGTGTAAATAATTAAACAACAACACCTCCTCTAAATTCCAGAGTTTGCACAAAGTATAAATATTACCTTTGTGTAAAGAATTAAACAACAAACTTAGAATTGTAACTTCCACTAAGAATGTTGCATTAAACTTCCCTGTAAATAAATCCAATAACATCCTATAGGCATTCGGTTGTTTGGTAAAATAACAAGTTCCCAAACTTTTATTATTCATCATTGAGTTTATTCCTTCCCGCTTCCACCCATAATTAACATTAGCAACAAGTTTAGTATTTTTCTTTCCTCTAAAATATAGAGCAACTTTCTCAAATAACACACAATAGTAGCCAAGATATGATGGCCCAATTTAATTCCTTCCACTTTTCCTAAGCATGTTAGTGTTGGGAGTGTAACTTAGTGTTTTCCTTTGAGTTTAGCACATATATTTCGGTGTGACTATTAATAAACACACCCTTCATGAGAAAATATCATACTCCTAATTTCCACCAATTTTCCCTTTTCCAGATCAAAAACGAAATACCATTTGATCCACTAGAATATAAACATTAAAAAATAAAATCTTGGTGTGATATGTAGTAAACAATGGTTTCAATTCTATACTACCAAAAATATAAATATAATACTGTCTTCCAGTTCGCAAAATATAAACAGTGACTGTGATAAATAATGACTTACTCAACAAATAGTAGTATGTAATGCTTTCATAATCCAGCGAATAACCAAGAGTTGTATTCCTCCATTCAACCATGGAGTATATGACATAAGACATCGGTGAATAATTCCATGCTCATCACATTAGTTTCAATTAATATTCCTGAAGTGTACTTCCCCCACCAATCAGTTTTAAACCTTGTAAATCCTTTGATGAACTGATTTTCCACTTCAGTATGAGATGTTAATACAACAAAAACCTTCCAACTTGTATTGTCAAAGATATTAATTACCATATCTGTGAATCATGAAATAAATAAGTATATCCACCTCAAGTAGGAGTGTCCAAAAATACCGTAAATATGTGTTGGTAAAGTATCATAATCCTCCCACTAAAGCTTAGAATTCCAGAATTAATAATCCACTAATTATGTTCCTTGAGAACCGGGCGGAGGCCCAGTGGAAAAGGTAGCAGTGGCTAAATGATGTAGCCCAACCTACGGCTCCTACAACAAATGGACCAATGACAAGAGCAAGAGTCAAAGCTATCCATGATAAGGTGAATTCACTCCTAGCTATGTGTGACCTTAACACTTCCTTGAATGGCTTGCTACTTCATTCCAATACTTTATGTGTGCTCAGCTATGGTGGACCTGAAGACCCCCATGAAGATGGCCAAGAGGCGACGCAAGATGATGGAGAAGATGACCCAGGGAAGACACAAGGAGATGGTCAACAAGAAGAAGAAGAAGAAGAAGAAGAAGGGGGCAAATCTGCCTGGCCGGCCCCCAGCCCAGCTCAGCCGGCTCCCAGGCCGGCTACCCAGCAGAGGCGGCCGGCCCCCAGCCCGGCCTCCATCCCGGCCAGAACCGGCTCCCAGGCCGGCTACCCTGCAGAGCCGGCCGGCTCCCAGCCCGGCTGAGCCGGCCCTGGAACCGGGCACCCTGCTGCCTGCGTGCATGGCGGGCCAAGTGCCTTGTATCCCCCACCTTTCCCCACTTCGTGGCTTAGACTATAAATAGACCTTTCCCCTCCAGATCTAGGGTTAGACTAAGATTTGAGAACTAAAGTAGAGCCTTGCTCCTTCTTCTCAAAGTGTCTCCTTCCTCCTATGGAGATGAATCAAGGCCTCCACATGTGGAGATGAACCAAGGCCTCCTCTTGAGGAGAAGATCCCTGCGTGGATACCAAGGCTCCGCTTGTAGTTGCGATTACTTGCCGATCTTTCATCTTACGGTGATTCTATCGGGTTGGTTGGATTGACCAATTGGACAAACAATCCTAAGAGTAAGGTGTGCTTGGGAGAGGAGGATTGGGGGCTGCCCACGGGGATTGGTTACCAGTCGATTCTTGCCGGGTTACTACTTGCTATTTACCCTTGTGTGTTTGATTTCCCATCTTTGTGTTCGTCGTTCTTCGCGTGTTCTTCGAGTTCGTCGTCCCTTCCGCACAAATCCGTGAAAATCGGGACCTACCCGCATCATATGGTATCAGAGCTCTAGGTTGACACGGATTTGTTTTGTGTTTCCACCAAAATCCACCAAATTTTTCTTCGTTTTTGAGAAATTCAAAATTTCCACCAAAAATAGCCATTTTGGGATTCGGCCGATTCGTTCGATTTGATGAGTTTTTGGTAGTTTTGATCCATGGATCTGTTGCTTTAGGACCCCCTCCACTTTTGTTTGCGTTCCCTAGCCTTAATTTTGCCAATTTCCCCACGAAATCGAGGATTTCTAGTCACGTTTTCCGCCCAAAATCGAGCAAATCTCGAGAAACTGTCTGGCCGGCACACAGCCCGGACCAACCGGCTCAGAAACCGGCCACCCTACAGAGGCAGCCGGCTCCCAGCCCGGACAAAACCGGCTCCCAGACCGGCTAGGCAGAAAAAGCAGTTTTCCTCCCTTGTTTCCTCGGTTCGTTTTGGCATTTTTCCATTGTTGTTTGAGTCCTTTGCTGGTGTGTGCAACGTCTACAACATCGACAAGCTTCCGCTACAACGCGTCATCAACGCCAAGCGACGACGCCACCAAGGACTCGACATTCCCCCACCATTGTATTCCGTTGTGAGCCCTTCTTCCTTTCGCGCAACTTAACCTATTGGACTAGCTCGGTGATATTGCGAGGCATTGCACGTGTTGAGTGTTTGTCTTCAAGTATTGGCGAGTGTGTATCGTTAGAGAGCTTGGCACTAGCAAAAGAGAAGGAATCATCGTCAAAAAGCAAAAATCAAAAAAAAAAGAGAAAAGAAAAGAATCAAGTGGTGCCAAGTTCATCTCTTGTAGGTTGCGACAAAGCTAAGACCGCCAAAGTGAGTGTGAGTGTTAACTCTTGTGCAAATCCGTTGCCCACAAAAAGCAATTGAGCTAGCGTCCTTCTTGTGTTGGGTGACATTTGAGCACGTAGTCTTCGTTAGGTTCTATCTTCGAGTGCTCGCCCTTTGGTCGCCCAACCCCATCATTCGCTTTTGTGTGTGTTTCTTGATACTTTGTGGTTGGAGTTTCTTTGGTAATTTGATCATTGTGGATTTTCTCTACCTTTGACAATACTTGTCGCGGGTTTGCTTGTTTCGTTTGCCACTTCATACCTTCCTATCCTCATAAGTGTGTGTGTTGGGTGTTAGAACCGGATACTCTCCTCTCAAGCCACATTATACTTGGGATATAGTTTGTCTTGGTTTTTCCTTACCACATATCTCACTTGTTCTTGAAAATGTTTAGGGGAAGTACAAACGGAAGCTCAAGCTCGGATGAGGAAATCCATGGTGGAGTTCGCGGTGATCATGGCTATGTCACCCAATCCGAGTTCGTCGGTCTTCGACACCTTGTTCGTGATGGCTTAGGCCGCTACGAGCGCCGTCTCCAAACTCATGATGCCAACTTCAACGAAATCAATGCGAACATGGAGCGGATGACCGAAGCTATCAACAACCTTGCGCGACAACGAGCTCCTTCACGCTCAAGCCGTACAAGAAGCACCTCAAGGTCGACACAAGCACATCATGGACGTCATGAACCTCGACAAGAACGTCAACATGATTCAAGGAGCGACGCCCATGAACGACCTCCTCCTATCGTTGAACAACCACATGATCTTCACGCGAACAATGCCAATGCGCATCAAGAACAACCTCACCAAAATGATGATCGTCGCGACGCATACCATCACCACCACCGCCACAACGTGATCGTCATGACCCATTGGCTAATGACAATGGCGTTCCGGGTGCGAATGACTTTGGTGAACAAGGACGTCACCCTCGTCATCCTCCAAGGCCACGTCATCAAAACCATGACAATGCGAACAATGTCGAGCAACCCGTTCCTCAACAAGAGCTACCTCCTCAACATGCGCCTCGTCAAGAGCTTCCTCATGATCGTCACCAACACCAACGTTCCGAGTCAAGTGATAACGAGTCAAGCCAACACAATGGTGATGGACTCAACCGAAGGAGACGTGGACGTGCATTCCCACGTGGTGGCCACGTGACGACTATGATGACTTGACCAACGTCCGCTTTGACATACCCAAGTTCTACGGCACAAGTGATCCGGAAGCTTACTTCTCATGGGTACTCAAGGTTGACAAGATCTTCCGCGTGCAACGCTTCTCCGACACAAGAAGGTTGCCTTAGCCTCGATGGAGTTTGAAGAGTATGCTCTCTTGTGGTGGGAACAACTACAAGATGCTCGCGTCGCTAACCACCAACAACCAATTGACACTTGGGTTGAAATGAAAGAAACATGTACAAGCGCTTCGTGCCAAGCCATTACACTAGAGACTTATACAAGAAGTTGCAAGAGTTGAAGCAAGGTTTGAAGTCGGTTGACGAGTACTACAAGGAAATGGAAATCTCCATGATGAGAGCCAATGTCAACGAGTACGAAGAGCAATCCATGGCTCGTTTCATGAATGGCCTCAACTATCCCATCAAGAAGATCGTGGAGTTCCAACCATATGCCTCTTTGGTTGAGCTAGTACATCAAGCTTCCAAGGCCGAGCGCCACGTGCTTGAAGAGCTCAAATACCTCAAGACAAAGGCATTCTACGCCAACAAGCCTTCTTCGTCAACTCCTACACCTTCACAAGCTCTTCCTCAAGCGAACACTCGAGGTCCTCCAAGAGTCTCTACTTCGACACCTCAAGCGCCTCAACCTTTCAAGAAAGTACCTCCCTCTCCAAGGCGCCTCAAGGATCTTCGTCCGGCACAAGACTCTTGCAATGTTACAAGTGCGGCGGACAAGGGCACAAATCTTTTGAGTGCACCAACAAGAAGGTCATGATCATCAATGACATGGGAGAGTATGAATCTATGAGTGAAGATGAGTACAATGCTTTGAACAAGGTCGCCACAATGCAAAGTGCTCAAGAAGAAGAAATGAGATATATTGTGATGGCGACAACAAACCCTTCCTTGGTTGTGGCAAGAGCTTAACCACCAATGTTCAAGTAGAAGAAGACCAAAGATGCAACTTGTTTCAACAGAGCGGGAGTCAATGGAAAGTCCATCAAGGTCATCATAGATGGTGGAAGTTGCCACAACCTAGCGAGCAAAGAACTTTGTGATAAGCTCAACTTGAAGTTCAAGAAGCACCCACATCCTTACCATGTGCAATGGTTGAGTGATACCGGAGCCGTCAAGATTCAACACATGGTGCAAGTGTCCTTCAAGATTGGAGCCTATGAAGATACGGTTGATTGTGATGTTGTGCCTATGAACGTTTGTCACTTACTCCTTGGGCGTCCATGGCAATTTGACAAGGGTGCTATGCATGATGGAAGGACAAACTACTATAGCTTCAAGAACAACGACAAGACCTTCGTCCTTCGTCCCATGACACCAAGTCAAGTCATCGCCGACAACGCCAAGACTATTGCAAGGGCACAACAAGATCGTTCGTCTAGTGAGATGAGTGGTGAGCGAGAGACCCACCATAAAGTGAGTGAGAGCCACAAGCCAAATGAGTGTGACACTTCAAAGAGAGTTCCCACAAAACTTACACTATTTGCCACAAAGAGAGAGATGAGGGAGTTGAGAGAAAACCCATCCACCCTACACTATGTGCTCATATGCAAGGGTGAAGTTTCTATGACTAACACTTTCACAAACCTTCCTCCTTCTTTGTTGTCTCTTTTGAAGGACTTTGAAGATGTCTTCCCTCAAGAGTGCCACCGGGACTACCTCCTCTACGCGGAATCGAGCACCGCATCGACCTTGTTCCCGGCGCACCGCTACCAAACCGCGCTCCTTACCGCACCAACCCCGAAGAGACAAAGGAGATCGAGCGGCAAATACAAGAACTTCTTGCCATGGGACATATCCGCGAGAGCTTGAGTCCGTGCCGTGCCCGTCATCTTGGTACCCAAGCACGACAACACTCTTCGCCTTTGCATGGATTGTCGCCCCATCAACGCCATCACCGTTCGGTATCGCCATCCTATCCCTCGCCTTGATGATATGCTCGATGAGCTTTGTGGTTCCGCTATATTCTCCAAAATTGATCTTAAAAGTGGATATCACCAAATACGCATGTGTGAAGGTGATGAATGGAAGACCGCATTTAAAACTAAGCTTGGTCTTTATGAGTGGCTCGTCATGCCATTTGGTCTTTCCAATGCACCTTCTACTTTATGCGTCTCATGAATCATGTTTTGCGTCCTTTCATTGGAAATTTGTTGTGGTATACTTTGACGACATCCTTATCTATAGCAAGTCTTTGGAAGAGCACACTTCTCATGTTGCTCAAGTTTTGTTGGTTCTTCGCAATGAAAAGCTTTATGCAAATCTTTCTAAGTGCACTTTTGCCACCAACAAACTTGTTTTCTTGGGTTTTGTTGTTTCTTCGGATGGAGTCGAAGTGATGAAGCAAAGATACAAGCAATTCGGACTTGGCCTTTTCCGATCACTTGAGGAGTTGAGACGTTTTCTTGGTTTTGCCGGATTTTACCGCCGTTTCATCAAGGATTTTTCCACAATTGCTTGCCCCCTCCATGAACTTACAAAGAAGAATGTACCTTTCATTTGGGGCAATGCACATGATTTTGCTTTCAATGAGCTCAAACGGTTATTAACCGAAGCACCACTCCTTGCCCTTCCGGATTTCTCTAAGACATTTGAGATTGAATGCGATGCAAGTGGATTGGGCATTGGTGGAGTGCTTATGCAAAATGGTAGACCCATCGCATACCATAGTGAGAAACTAGATGGAGCTCGCTTGAATTACCCCATTTATGACAAAGAGTTATTTGCTTTGGTTCGTGTTTTGGATGTGTGGCAACATTACCTTCGTCCTAAGGAATTTGTCATTCATTCCGACCATGAATCCTTGAAATATTTGAAAAGTCAAACAAATTTGAACAAAAGACATGCTAAGTGGGTTGAGTTCATTGAGTCTTTCACTTTGTAATCAAATACAAGAAAGGTAAAGACAATGTGGTCGCGGATGCTCTATCCCGCAAGGCCAACCTACTTACACGTCTTGACATTAGTGTCTTGGGTTTGGATGAGATTAAAGAGTTGTATGCTACCGATGCTTTCTTTGGAGACATTTTCGCTCAATGTTCGGAGCACAAAGGAATTGGTGATTTCTATTTGCACAAAGGTTTCTTGTTTAAGGCTAACAAACTATGTATACCCGAGTCTTCGCTTCGTTTGGTCCTTTTGAAGGAATCTCATGGAGGACACTCATGGGTCATTTTGGCCGCGACAAGACCTATGCCATGCTCTCCACCAACTACTATTGGCCTAGAATGAAGCGTGATGTGGAACGCCTAGTTCGACGATGTTCTACATGTCTCAAAGCTAAGTCTACTCTAAACTCTCATGGTTATACACACCATTGCCTATTCCACATCACCCATGGTCCGATATAGCTATGGATTTTGTCTTAGGACTCCCACGCACTAAAACAAACAAGGATTCCATCTTTGTCGTCATTGATCGCTTCTCTAAAATGGCACACTTTATACCTTGCAACAAGAGCGACGATGCTTCACACATTGCTACTTTGTTTTTCAGGGAAATCGTCCGTCTTCATGGAGTGCCAAGACCATTGTGTCGGATCGAGACGTCAAGTTTGTGAGCTATTTTTGGAAGACTTTGATGGCCAAGATGGGAATCAAGCAACTATTCTCCACCGCATACCACCCTCAAACCGATGGCCAAACCGAAGTGGTGAACCGAAGCCTATCTACACTCCTTCGTGTGTTGATCAAGCCTAACTTGAAGAATTGGGAAGAGTGCATCCCACACGCCGAGTTCGCCTACAATCGAGCACTACATCGCGCAACAAAGAGAACACCCTTCGAGATCGTCTATGGTCCAACCCCTACACCGCGCTCGACATGCTACCACTTCCACTCCGTGAGCAAGTTAACATGGACTTCGACAAGCGAGCCGCTTACATGAAGAAGCTCCATGAGGAAACAAGAACTACGCTTGAGAAGCACAACAAAGACCATGCTACGAAGATGAACAAACACAAGCGCGCCATGATATTTGAAGAAGGAGACCTTGTGTGGCTACACCTTCGCAAAGATCGCTTTCCGGATGCAAGGAAGTCCAAGCTTCACCCTCGTGGAGATGGACCTTTCAAGGTTATCAAGCGCATCAACGACAATGCCTACAAGATCGACATCTCCACTCCAAACACTTGGTCCATGACACCTTCAACGTCGCCGACCTATCGCCATACCTTGGAACATCAAGCGATGAGGATGACCAAGAGTCGAGGACGACTCTTTTCCAAGGGGGGGAGATGATGTAGCCCAACCTACGGCTCCTACAACAAATGGACCAATGACAAGAGCAAGAGTCAAAGCTATCCATGATAAGGTGAATTCACTCCTAGCTATGTGTGACCTTAACACTTCCTTGAATGGCTTGCTACTTCATTCCGATACTTTATGTGTGCTTAGCTATGGTGGACCTGAAGACCCCCATGAAGATGGCCAAGAGGCGACGCAAGATGATGGAGAAGATGACCCAGGGAAGACACAAGGAGATGGTCAACAAGAAGAAGAAGAAGAAGAAGAAGAAGAAGAAGGGGGCAAATCTGCCTGGCCGGCCCCCAGCCCGGCTCAGCCGGCTCCCAGGCCGGCTACCCAGCAGAGGCGGCCGGCCCCTAGCCCGGACTCCAGCCTGGCCCCCAGCCCGGCCTCCAGCCCGGCCAGAACCGGCTCCCAGGCCGGCTACCCTGCAGAGCCGGCCGGCTCCCAGCCCGGCTGAGCCGGCCCTAGAACCGGGCACCCTGCTGCCTGCATGCATGGCGGGCCAAGTGCCTTGTATCCCCCCACCTTTCCCCACTTCGTGGCTTAGACTATAAATAGACCTTTCCCCTCCAGATCTAGGATTAGACTAAGATTTGAGAACTAAAGTAGAGCCTTGCTCCTTCTTCTCAAAGTGTCTCCTTCCTCCTATGGAGATGAATCAAGGCCTCCACATGTGGAGATGAACCAAGGCCTCCTCTTGAGGAGAAGATCCCTGCGTGGATACCAAGGCTCCGCTTGTAGTTGCGATTACTTGCCGATCTTTCATCTTACGGTGATTCTATCGGGTTGGTTGGATTGACCAATTGGACAAACAATCCTAAGAGTAAGGTGTGCTTGGGAGAGGAGGATTGGGGGCTGCCCACGGGGATTGGTTACCAGTCGATTCTTACCGGGTTACTACTTGCTATTTACCCTTGTGTGTTTGATTTCCCATCTTTGTGTTCGTCGTTCTTCGCGTGTTCTTCGAGTTCGTCGTCCCCTCCGCACAAATCCGTGAAAATCGGGACCTACCCGCATCACTAAACCTAGCAACCAGAGTTCAAATCCCGTCGGGAGCGAATTTCTGGAATTCTCGTAAAGGAGCAATTCTTCTATAAAAAAAAGCCACCAAGGGCTAGTCCTAGTTGGTCTCGTAAATGAGATACCTCTAATGTGAGTGTAAAACCAAATGTCACATTGAAGAGAAATCCATAACTGATAGTCCTCCCACTTAAAGTTTATAATTCCAGAATTAACAAGCGTAATTATGTTTGTAGAGTATGACCAAGTCGTAAATAACAACAATAATAAATTCCGAGCAAGTGTTACTATTATCAGTATTCCTCCCTATGGAGTTATCTTCACAACAAACTTCCAACGGAATTAATAGAACATGAGACCGTTGGGTTAAAATCCATATTGCACTAACCTTTCCGTTGAGCAATAATTTCACTCTTTCGTTGAGTAAATATCGATTTCCTCTTCCATTGGAGTATTTCCCATATTCCTCCAAAATAATAAGTAATGTCACTTCCATTATATCGTTGCGCGAGAGAATTCCGATGAATTATTAAAATACTCCGATCGATTCCGAAATAATCCAATGAGTCCAATATATTCCGGTTATAATGAAAATCCCATAGCAATTAAAAAAATATAGTAGCAAAACAAAATAATTAATCCGTCTGACAATGAGTTTAATAAATTTCCTCAGAGTGAATTGCAACTTCCTCTAAAAGCGAGTGGTCTCCAATAAAAGAAGTCCACAATAAATAAAATTCCAGGTTACGTAAAATATTCCGTTAACGATAATATTGATATAACCATGTGGACTAGTCTATTTTCCTTAGTCCAAATTCCATAGTTTTCTTACTTTGGTCTCGCCAGACTTCAAGTATGCAAATTAATTCAAACAAGCTATAATCTCCGCAGAAAAATAAATAAGTGTTACCGGTACGTAGTTTGGACGTAGGAATCCGGCGAAGAACGATAGTGCAGATCGCCAGACCAAAGCAGCAGTGGTAGTTAGCTTAATTTTCCTCGATCAGCGTGCAAAAAATACTACTCCAGTGTAGTAGATACTATGAAATAAGTTTTGCTCATCTTCTCTCGATTAACTCACACAGCAACCAACGTATTACTGTTGCCATGCCAATGCAGACTGCGTATTGAGTAAAATTCCTTGCACCTTCTTCCTAGTTCTCGATCTTCCGCGAAGGATAGCAAGCAAATCCGATCTCGCACTTGATGGAATCGTAGCAAGCCGAGGTGGCTGCGGCTCCTTCCGATCCACGCAGGGATCAGCTCCAACGCACTGACGGCGCAGCAACAGCAGAACATGCAGGCGACGATCGATTCGACACAGCGACGTGACGCCGCGGAACAGAGCAACAACCACGACGGCAGATTTAAACGATGACCATGACGGCGGCGTCAGAATATGGAGCCGATCTGCAATCTGACGGTACCCAGCGAAGCGGAAGCAACGGCAGTCCTAAGGAGGAACGGCGAAGCGGAAGCAACGGCTGACCGACGTAAGATTCCGACGGCCAACACGTCCGCCGCATGGCTCTGATAGAAATTAGGGTTGGAGCTAATTTGGCCTACCTCTATTCATCTGTCTTATTGGTGGTGTCGCTCACAATGCATATTGAGACTAGAGGGTGGGACCTTTATAGAATCCAAATTCCAGATAACTCAATCTGTTTCCAGATAGAACTCGTGACATATTAGACTCAAATCTTGAAATACCTAACAGCCAGTTACCGAGCCTATGACTGTTAAACAATTAGGTCCCAGCACGCACGTGTGAGTCATGCGCCGAGTTTGAATACACAATCAAACTCGCAGACTTTAACAATCCATAGAGCCAATCCTACGGACAACCTGACATTCTACTCTATACTGTTCCCGGGTACAATTCCAGCATATTCATATACACTGTGTTCCAGTATAGACGTAACGGCTTCCTTAAATATATTTTCTTAAGTACAAATGCACATCAATAATTCCCTATTATTTCCGTGACACTTCCACACTGAAATTTATTTTCAGACAATGTAGTAGATATATAAAATGTTGCAAGACACAATTTCCTACCGTGCTTACCTAATTAACCTGAGGAGACACGAGCAATGGAACGACGCCAATTGCTCCTGCAAGGACCGGTCCAAATGTATTGGGGGCATGGGGTAAAATGACGGCTCCAGGCATCACCCATACACAATACTCAAAATACTTTATACCACAGCAGGATAGTAAAGCTTGAGCACAATACTAAAATAAAGCTTCGGTAAATCACAAAATTACTGCAGCTCATAAAGCCTAAGGGTCTAAAATCACAAGAATAGGAAAAACGCAGGATTGCAATGTCATGTCTACTACAATCCTATATGCTTTTATGTGCACGTACTATAGTTAGTTTGATTCCACCACAAAAAAAATAAAGGATTTTGAAAAGGAGATTTGGGTAGATGGTATATTTTCTATAAAACTATTGCAAAGGATTCTTTAGCAAAAAATTCTATGAGACCCAATCCTACAAATTAAACAACCACCATAGGATTTTTGTAAGGGATTTGAATCCTCCAAAATTTGTATGTCAATTTTTTGTATTAGGGAGACTCTAAAACATAAAAATTTGTATGGCATATGATCACCTGTTTTTCCTATGCCCCTTCGCTGCTGCTTGCTGGAATAAAGTGGGCATCACTTGGAACATTCTGCTACCGATCTCACCGCGTGTCCTGCTAGCCTGTCAAACGTTCACAGGGCCCTGTTTCATGGAAGTCATGGCGTGTGTTTGCTGGAACATCTGGAAGATCAGAAACGACCTCATTTTCAATCATGTGCCTGCAACTCTTCGGAAGTGGAGGGTGATGTTTCAGGCAGATTTGATGCTTCACCAACATAGAGTTAAGCCGAGCCTTGTTGCTCCCTTGATAGATTGGACTAGATCTTCTTTTACCTAACCATGTATTCGTGGTTCTTTTTTGACCCCATTGAACTTGTTTATTTGTACTCATAGGCAGTCACTAATTTGGTGACTCCCTATCATATTTAATTGAAAATTACACCGTAGGGGTTTCCCCTACGGTAATGGGTGTCAAAAAAAAATAATGGAAATCCTAACTCCTGTCTCATTATAGATTGGCTGAACCTTTCCGCTTCTCTCAAGTCCTGCGCCTCACCTTCTTTCTTTTAAATCAATTGGAAAACGTTGGAACCAAGAAAGAAACAAGAAGACAAGAATTCAGTGATTCAGTGCAAATCATGCGCTGAATATTTTTGCTACTTATCACCTCTCAACTTCATGTTTGATGAAGGTAAACATGTGGGACTGAGCTCCTAGAAAGCCATCATTTCCCTTGTCGCGACCTCATGGAAGGGAAAGAGGTGATGGCTTAGTCTATAGGGAGGTGTTCAGAGGTAGAGAAGATGAGACTGATTGTCGAGATTGGTTCAAGTTTAGATCCTTTATTTTTCTCAGATAAGATCCGAACTTTCCTCTTTTCTCAAGAACAGAGGTTTCATATCGTTAATCTAGCTGCCATGATTTTTTCAGAACAAAAACTGCTCTTCTTGTTGCCAACAATTCGCTCCCCTACCTGAACATTCTGCAAGTTGTTGCTCTCCTGAGAGCATAGATACACCATCTCTGAATCAACTAAACTCTATTGACTCGGGAACATAATAGCTGCATTATCAACATCACATACTACAAATTCGCCTATCTTTGCAATATGAAATAGTTCCTCCACCCCACAGTAAAGACCATCGTTGCTTTTGGCGCCAGAATCCAGAAAAATGAGTGTACTCATAACCAAGGAAAAAAATAGCGTGCTATAGCAAAATAGCGTCGGCCTTAAAATATGCTATTAGCGTGCTATATCGCGCTATAGTGTGCTATTAGTGAGACATTGTACATGATTTATTTAGCGAGACAATTCTTAAAACGCTATATCGGGCTATTTTTTCCATGCTCATAACTGATGGCATGCATATCCAAAAAAAATAACTGCAAACAATACATGCAAACATTTAGTCACACAGGATTCTGGCCGTATAGCCACGAATGCGGTGACATGTTACCAAAATTAATATGTTCCTGCAACACGCAAATAGTGACACAGTTGATGGATCCTCTTATGGCTCTCCACTTCAACCACTAATCAAATATTACTAAGAGCAAGGATAATAGTAGAACCAATAGTTGGCAACATATTTTTGCCATGTGTATATAACATTCTAATAGCTAGCTAGTATATGTAGTACTAGTTTTCTATAAGGCCGTACTACTTTATTACTACATGTCCCACCTCACGTTCTCACAAAGTTTTGGAGCCTGTGTTTCAGCTGGCTAAATCTACAACACGCTCCTTTTCTCTCTTCTATTTTCTCTCCTGCAACTCAGCAAAAAGATGATCTTTTAACACTTATAAAATGTTTACACCACCTTGTTATACTTGCTCTAAGAGCTCGGTTCCAGATAAGTCTACGCGGTGGCAAAGTGCATCTTTTATCGTTGCAGCAGAGTTTGTTTGTCACACTCGAGTCTAGGCTTCAGGGTCATGGACAAGTTTGACGCACCAACACATTGTTTCCTATCACGATACCTTCCATGCCGATCGATGATCATGTTGGAAATTTCGTTATGTCTTGCAGATTGCTATACACGTCGATCAGAAGAGAACCAGCAACGCCTAGACTCCTATTGTTATTATTAGTATTAGTATTATTATTAGTATTAGTATCCTTATTATTATGTGTTTTATCTTTCAAATCAAATAACTGATCTAAAGTATTGCCTAGTACAACGAAGCTACCAACGAGTGTTAATAAATATTATTTTGTGAGTGGACATGTGAAATTGGTGATTGATTCAAATGTTGAAACTATGAGGCATCCAAGTATTTTCTTTAAACTTAATGAGTTACATGAAACTATGTGTCATCCAAGTATGTTAGATTCAAACAAAATCATTCAAGAAATGCCCTCATACTTGCGAATCAATTGCCTCTCTGCCAATCTAAAAAAAAACTATCTGCCTGCCACCGTGAGCCTCTGGCTGGACAGCCAGACCGAGCTTTTGTGCTCGGCCCGAGTTTTTCTGGCTCGCCCCGAATTGGGCTCGGCCCGTAGGAAAAGAAGACCGAGCCGAGCCTCTTTTCCCAGCTCGTAAAGGCCTCGGGCCGAGACAGGCTCGGCTCGGTCCAGCTCGCCGGCCCGCTCCGGAGTGCAGCATACAGCCCACTTTCCAGCCCATTTAGGAGGCAACGAGTCAACAACATGCAGTTACGCACGAAGGCAGATTACTAGGTCTTCCTCGCGTAGCCGCCGCACCACGGGTCTCTTCTTTCCTCAAATCGCACATGAACAAGACATGGATGCTACCGCCACGCCGAGGCACGGCCGCCGCCACGCCGAGGCGCCGCCGCCTCTCCCAGTCTCGCCGCACTCTTCCTCCCATCTCCGGCCGCCGCCTTTCCCGCACACACACTGACCCACATCGTCGGCGCCACACATTCCAGCACGTTCTCTCCTCGCCATCCTCAAATTCGTCCTCCACCGCCGCCCCTCATGGTTGTTGTTGCCTCCGCCGTACTACGACGTTGCCGGAAAAGAGTAGCCCCACCTGTCAGTGACCCGGCACTGCCAGGCTCGCGAGCCGCACCGAGTTTGACGAGCTGGTCGGAAGCTCGGGCCGAGCCTCCAGGTCAGGCTCGCCTCACATGTCGAACTGGCTCGGGGTCACCATTTTGGCTTGAGCTTTTCCCAGGCTCGCCCCGAGTCGGACCGAGCCGGCTCGCGACCAGCTAGACGTGAGCCTACATGACCTGACCGCAAAACAACACACACACGCCACACGGTTGGTTCTCTTCTCGCATCCCGCTTTCTCTGTCTCGGCTCTCTCTCCCAGGTTTCCCCGGCGCCGCCCCCCATCCGGTGGCCTCCCACCTCCCGCCGCCGCTGCCGACATCTCCGCCTACCATCCTCATCCTCTATCGCCTACATTCACCGCTGGCCACGTCTACGGAGCTCCTGCGCCAGCAGATCGGCGCCGCCGGACCCCACCCTGTCTCTCCGCCGCCCAGGTCGTCCTCGGCCTCCAGATCGCATCCGCGCAAGTCGACCTCGGCCTCCTTCTCGCTGCCGGCTGCTTAAATATATCGTTCGATCCAAATGCTGCACGAGAAGCCCGTCCACCATGGTCCACTGGGCGGCGACGATGGAGATGGAACAAACAGGGCGTGGACGGGGGAGAAGAGGCGCCGCAACCGCAAGCACCTCCCCTCATCATCTTCCGATGCTCCTGCTGTCACTGCCCAGGACCACATTTCTCCTGCGACAGACATGGAGGGAATCATCCAAGGGGTCCAAGCTCATCAGAGATTGTACTCGGGATCACAAGAAGAGCTTTATGGACCGGAAGTAGATATCAGCCCGGACGATGCCGCCAATTACACCAAACTTTTAGCTCCCGACATTCCTCCAGTCTACACCCGCTCTATGATGACAAATGAGGATGCTGAAGCTTTAAGTTTACGTCTTGCACGTTATCGTGTCGCTTATTACAAGGTACCTGTGCTACTACACAAGTCACCATTCATATATTAGTTGCATGCGATTGCTTTAGTCCTCTGGTTAAGATTGTCTAAGTGATTTTGTATTGTGCTGTTGTTTATCTCTATATAGAAGGTAGCGCCACAACAGTCCGCATGTAAGCTCAAGGATCCAGAAGATTACTCTGAGGAGGAACTTCAGGAGAACCGGTACTTTATGCATTTAGAGAAGGATGAAAGTTTTGAGGGGTGCTTCCATCCTGACGATACCTTTGTTGCTGAATTGGATGACTATCAACGGCTTCTTGTTTTTAATGGCGTACGTGTTCTTTCTATGTCTCCATGTGATCCATTTGGTTGACTAGCTTGGTTATCTAAATATATAGGCCGTGACTGAACTTCAACCCGTATTCCCTGCTGTGAATAACTGGATTCGACCATGCTCTGTTTTGCTCTGGGTGCACTATATTGGACTCAAAATGTTATAATTAGAATTACTGTGTCAACTATGTTTATGGCATTAAATTATTGTACTTTTAACAAATATACACCCAGTGTGATGCGAGTTCGACATCATGAAAAGATGAAAGTGTCATTATTCTGTAATTCAGGGGAGCGCTCCAGGCTAATTTGTTTTCCACAAACATTGCTCTTTTCAAATTTATTGTCAGTTGCGTGGCAACAGATTTTGTGCTGGTAGTTTTTGGCTGTTTAAACTAATTGATGTTTCAATTTGTTCGAAGTTTGATCCTGTCGGTCTCACACTATGGTTCGCATCTGAAAGGTCAAGTACATGGTAGCATTTCTAGCATGCTAGTTCTGACTAGAAAGAAAACAGAATCCTTTTGCATTGACGAGTGTGCTTTCAAACAGTTACAGTATGTTTATGTTTTATTTTTATCTTTATTATTCTGTGTGGAACCAAACGCATTTTTGTGTAAATCCATGACATAAGTGATGCAACTTTGTGTTTATGTAAAACCTTAACTAAGTTGATGATTAGTACAAGCTTCAAGGCCATAGCTCACTGAATAGATAGTGCTTCCCATTCTTTGATTCCAAGCTTTTACAAATCAAAAAACAATTTCGGTGGTGTTTGGTTATCAACCTAGTACATATTTTACGTGAAACTTGAATGCGTGGCTTAACTTTCAAAGAGTGTCCATCATTTCTATAGTCCATCAATCTAATTCTTCTCTCTTTTCTAGTTGCCTGATAATTCTGACAGTCTATACATCTATTGGGAGGACTACCACGCATATTATCGTATGTATGAAGTTGATGATGCATATGTCAAGTTTTATGGAGAACTATCCAGCAAAATCAAGGTATTACTCATGTGATCAAGCTAATGGAATTTAAAATACTTCCTGTGGCTCGATTAACTTTACGCTGATAGGCTTCTATCTTGTAACAGTGGCTTAAAGATTATTTGGATCTGGATTGTGAGTCTGAGAAGGTATGCATGTCCCACAGAAAATCATGAAATTTAGGTATATTAGTTATATATGCATGCACAGTATACCCTGATGATTAACTTCTTTGCACTTCAGTGGATTGAAGTGGGTACTAGAGCATGGAGGCAAACATTGAGGATTGCGTCAGACTTGCCCAATCTGAGTGCTGATGTAGCTAGTATGGCATTTGATGTAAGATATTCTCTCATTTTTAATTTAGTTTTTGTTCATCACTGGTGTTGTCCTCAATTTTATCCATTTGGTTCAGGAGTATATTTCCGAGCTGCGCGAGGATAAGTCCCTCGAGAACTGGTTTCTTTTCTATTTTGACGTTTGGAAGATAAACTCTTTGAAAAAGGTTAGCATCGTACTACATCAAACTTTAGCATACTAATCCATTATTGGATTTCGTTCGTAGTTTACCACATTTCTTACTATCACACAAACAATACAGGGAAGTTTGAGAGCTGCCGTGGAGGAAGCCTATGAAAAGCACAAATCCAGTTTACAAATTGAGGGAATGGATGTTGAAAGGAAGGCGCAGGTCATTTCTATATGTGTACACACGGCAAGTTGCTCTCTTAATTTGAGCTGCTACGTAAATTTATAGACACGTCTAATGAGTTTATAATGATAATTATGCAATATGTTTGCATTTCTAATTTCTTGTGTTTTCTTTTCCAGTTTACAGCTCTCACATTTGTGGGTGAGATTACAGAGAATGTAAGTAGGATATTTCACATTTGGCCTGATGTATATGCAAGTGTGATATTGGTGTATCTAAAATTAGTATCACCTTTGTGTGCTATTTTAGCTGGAAGAGGGCGAGGCTCAGGGTTTGTTGAGAAAAACATTTTTCAAGAAGGTAACGAATTGTCAATCTGTACATGAATATGTCATTATAGTAGCTATGACTGGACCCCTTTTTCAGTATAAACCAAAGAACATGGCCAAGTACGCTCAAAAGAAGCTGGAGATTGCAGCGATGATGAAGTTGGGCCCGAGGTAAAATTCCAGTATGTCAATTTGATAGCCAAATAGAGCGCTGCTCACAGGTGTGTGTGTTTGTGCTGCAGGCAGGCTTGAGGTTCTGAGATCACGAAAGACGAAAAAGATGACAGACACAACAATTTGGATATGTCAATTTGACAGTCACGTTTAGTAAAAGTTGTACTAAAAAAATACTCTCGACATACAGAGAAACATACATGAGATGTTCTATTGTATCTTGCAATTGGATGGTCCATAATACCGTGGGTTTTGAAACTTTTTTCCATCACCCACAAACATAGTATAAAATTATTGACATAACACTTCAATTTTTCCAATGGATCCCAATAAAGCTTCCTATGTAAAAAAATCATATTTAAATATGTTCTAACTACTATGGAAAATGTTCACCTTTTATTTGGGTGTACAATAATGTTCACCTAACATCATTTTTTATTTCTTTGGTTATGTTTCCTATTTGCATTAAATAAATAAAATAAGGATCACTATTGAAACAATCCATATTTCACGGGTAAACAAAATATTATTGTCTAAACATTTAAAAAATAGCACCACCTAATGTTCTCATTCCTTTTCTTTCTAGGAAAAGCAAATCTACATGTACCTGTGGGTATGGTAGCTATCTTGTGCATCCATTGCCAAGAAGTTGCTTTGAGATCCGAATTTTTTTGTTCTCTTTTATGCGTTTTCAAAAGTAATAAAAGGGAGAGTTGACTGTAGCGATGGGACGTAAAGGCACAAGATTCCCTCCGGAAAGACACATTTATGCGCACAGCTATTCTCATAGCCTTTTTATCGCAGATGGTATGGTATTGTGGCGGGCAATCCCTAACTGACGTCCGCTGCGTTGGAAAATCGACGCAACGCGTACCCCCACCCCTCGTGTTGTGTGCATTCTTATTTCTCGATTAGGTATTGACATCATGTTGCTGCAAAACCATACTATGCTTAGTATCTGCTTGATATTGATAAAACACTTCATCAAAAGAGTAGGTACGCATATAAATTTGCATTTTCCAATTCCCGCGTCCTCTTCCTCCTTGTTGGCGGTAATCTTACCGATAGCAGGTCTACCTTTTTGTGGTGGATCTCGTTTTGTCTATTTGTGTTGAAAGTTTGGTGTCAGAAGATTCATATCGATTCAAATGTTTACTCGTGACAACTCGAGCTATGTGGACCAGACTTGCAGGTTATGATCAGCGGCGGTAGGGGTTGTTAGAGAGTTCAAAAACCTTGATGTATTTTTTATTAATTTTAGAAAGATTTACACTTCTAGTGAATTTTTAAAATAGATCACTGATTCTTTCCAAGAGAAGAAACATACGTGTCCCAATGGCTTTTGCTGTGTTGTAGTTGGATCGACACATCTTTCTTTTTTTTATTAAGGACGTCGTGAGCAGTTCAAAGATACAGGGACGTCTATAGCGAGCGAATAGAATCCACATTCAAGGCCAGGAGAAAGACCTAGCCGTCAGAAATACCCTCAGCCATGGAGGATTTGGGCTTCGCCGTGATGAACGGAGCCGGGGTAGATCCCAAGTACACCGTCGGGCAAGAGGGCTGGACAACCATCGAGTGTGTAAGTAAGCGCGCGTATGGATGCGGGAAGGGCGGCAAGTCGGCGGTGCAAGATCTGGATCTCTTCTTGCACCACGGCGATCTCTAGAGCATGTCCTCCTCCATATCCGTCCGTGCGGGCGACAAGTTTTTCCGTTGGATCGACAAGGTGATCGCCGCGAAGGGGGGCGACAAGAAGGATCGCATCTTCAGCTCCAAAGTCGAGATCGTGGACAAGGGCCTCGTCGTCTTCAGCTTGGTCTTGTGCAATTATAGTTCCGATTGCTACTACTACCTCGTCTTCGACACTCCGTCAGCAGGTCGCTCTCCATGATCCCCTGCACACAACTCACGGCAACCTGCTTCACGCGATGCCCACTCCCTCTGCGCCATGAAGACGGTGGCTACTCCCTAGTCGTCTTCGGGGGTGAATCTGGCTTTGGCCTAGAGTTGGGAAACATATTCCTCTGGCAGTGGTCGCCTTCGTGGTGCGGCAGCAGCTCCGACCCGTGGCAGACCAGGAACTTGCGCTTCCCGGCAGAGATGGAGGATAAGTTCCTCTCCCCCGACGTGGTCTTCTCGTCCGACGGCTCGGCTTTCTGGACGGACCTCACGCAAGGCACTCTATGCTGCGACTGCAGCGCCCTGCTCAGGGAGGGCTGTGTCATGGACTTCACCTTCATCGGGTTGCCCCCAAGGTACGAGGTTGACCGACACGACGAGCATACTGGGTCGGTGGAGTTGTACCGGACCATGATCTACGTTGAAGGTTTCATGAAGTTCGTCTCCATAGACACACCGGAAAACCTTTACGATGGAAGCGGAGCCAGGGTGAAGGTGTGGACTCTGGGACCATCTCGCCGCGAGTGGAAGTTACACATGGACCTCCGTCTGAGACGCCTCTTCAAGGACGTCAAGTTCAAGGAGGCTGGATTGCCCAGGACCTTGCCCATGTGCCCCATGGTAGGGGAGCAGGAAGCTGCTACTCTATACTTCATACTGGCTGATCGGGAGACTCAAGCGAGCGATGGCGGCCATAAGCATTACCTCTGGCGATTGGATATGCCCACTAAGAGCCTCCTGCAGTCCAAACTTCTCTCACACACGTGGTTGCTCCATGACCCTGTTATCATGCCTTCCAGTTTCTTCGAGTACCTTGATCCCCTTCCTTCCAGACCTGAGCCCGTCTTGATGGAAGCTTGAGCAGACGTCCTCGCATTGGTCAGGTAAATCTAATAATATTGAAAGCATCATTTGAACTGTATATTCAACTATTCATACATCTTGAGTTAGGAAATTACTATAAATCTTCCTTGTCTTGTCATGAACACTGAAGCAGCATTGGATAGCTAGCTAATTCTACTAATATTGGAATCATCATTTGAACTGTGAAAATTCAAACATCTGAGTTAGGAAACTCTTGCTTGTCTTGTTATAAACAATGAAGCAACATTAGATAGCTAGTGCTAGTCGTCCGATCTAAGTTGTAGATTGTTTTGTTTGGCTGCAATAAGAGATGATTTATGCTTTGAAGTTTGTGCTGCAGGGTTGTTGATCCTGGGATGCTATCAGCTACAATCCTTCGCTGCTGAAGATCGAACATGTTTGTGTTTCCTGCTTGGATTCCTAGTTGGGTCTGTTGTATAGGAATGCAAAACATATCTTCTGCTTTTGGTCAAAAGTCATGTGTTATCAGTTGATGGTTATGTTCTGTGTTTTAAAGACTTATATGCAATAACTACTTAAAGGCGCTTGTCTAGGTTTGCTATCATTGATCATTTCCTTCTCAAGGAGTTATTATATCGATCGAATGCTTGTGCTCTTTGTATCCAATGTAAAATGCTGTTGGTGGTGCAAGATATGGAAATTGCAGGACATGGATAGTGTATATGCCACGTTTTAGCTGGTATGCTGTTATTTGGCATGTGTGTCTAGAGAAGTAGGCATTACCCACAGTATATGCGCTTGATTATTTTTAGAAAATATGTATGATCAATGCCATGAATCATATTTTCGATTCTGATAAAACACTAGTAAATATACTTCTTTTGAGATAAATAAACTACTAAATAGAGTTAGCTCTCATTGGTATTCAGAGTAGTTTGAGACTAGCTGCTGCAGGTTGGTTATGTTCTGTTTTTATTTTATTTGTGGAAGTTGTGTGGGTGTCGTGTTACCTAATGTCCTTATGTCAAAACAATAAGATTTTATTCCGCAGAAAAAGATTTTTTTGTTCATTTCCGTATACAACTAACTTTAGTATATTCATGAACTAGACATATCTTTTGCGCTTTGTAAAAAAAAACAGACAGGAGCACCTGGTGGAGTTCGGTGAAACGCTTCACACTTGCTAACATACTACCGACAAATACTGACAGATGTGATTAGACGAATAAATGTCTACGGGATACTAATCAGATGATCACAGAAACTTTTCTGACTAGGTGCAGAGAGTGCTGGCTGACCGGGGTTAACAGGCTAGGTCAGAGGAGTAGTGGAAGATACTTGAATATGAACACGATCCTTTCTGCCACGTGACAGCTCTACACTCTAATGTGAAGTTTTATCCTGATCACCTTTTGCTGATGGAGATTTTTGGTGCTTGGGTTCCATTCCTGCCAACCCAACTGATCATGTACGAGCGCTTCCAGAGCAAGATGGACAAGATTTCTTTGACTCCATGAACCATCTGTCTCACTCTAACTTGAGGAAAGGGTGGGTAAAACACCTATCCCGATACCTCCCATGCCGAACAAAAATGAACAACTAGCTTGGCGAATGATAGCCTGTAACCGAAGGAAGAGCAACTTATAATAAATGACGACCGATCATGCGGATATGCGAATTACATTTTCGTATGCTTGCACACTTGTTTGTTTGTGATAAACGATGGGGAGAGGAAGCAGCAGCGATCAAAACCTCTGATGCTAGTTTACACGCATGGACCTCTTGGGATATCTATCTAGCTAGCCTTCATCGAGAGATGTATCGAGCTAGCAGAGTTATGCATACACAATGGTGGCTTGCAAACGAGTAGCTAAGAGGGAGGAGAGAAACATGAGTACTAGTATATACGTAACTAAAGCAGGTAAAATGAATAGAGCGCGTTAAGACTGTAGATAGGCTAGATGGAGTACACCAACATATGTAATGATACGATAGCAGGGCAGAGGTAAAATGGAGAGTACATTTAATTTATTGATATTTAAATGTACTCTCCATTTTAAGAGGTCTGAAAGTAAATTTCCACAGATCAATGATGGTTCCCCTGAACTTGACTGAAGAAAGAGCTACTCACTTCACTAGATCTCTGAACTGTAGTCAAGGAAGTCTACCTTTTACATACCTTGGTCTTCCCTTGGGAACTACAAAACCACCAATTGATGCTTTTTTGCCTCTGGTTCAAGGGGTTGAAAGAAGATTATGTGGTATTGCTAATTTTCTGAATACTACTGGCACACTTGAAATGGTCAAGATAGTTTTGGCATCTATATCGACTTCCATGATGTGTACACTGGAAATTCCCTATCCCATCCAAAAGCAGCTAAGTAAATACATGAGACACTGTCTATAGAGAAAACCTTATATTAATGATAAAAGGCCTTCTATGGTTAAGTGAACTACAGTTTGTAGAACAAAAAAACAAGGTGGTCTTGGAGTAATGAATATTTCGGTTCAAAAACAAATCCCTACTCCTCAAGAATATGCACAAGTTCTATAATAATATGGATATCCCTTGGGTCAATTTTGTGTGGAACACATATTACGATGGAGCTTCAGTACCTGGAGAACAGATAGTTGGTTCCTTTTGGTGGAAGATGTTAAGTGTGTAATATATATGTAGAGGCTACTGTAGTATTGGCCCATAAGAGGCCCATGTAGTATTGTATATACCAGACTATCACTAAGGAATATATGAGCAGAATTTCACTTTTCCCCTTTCTGTAAGATGGTATCAGAGCGAGGAACCCTAGCCGCCTACCGTCGTTGACCTTCTCCGGCGAGTTTGCCGCCGGCCAGGTCTCCGGCGTGTGCCTCCCCAACACCACTCTAGGTGGGAGATGTAGCCTGTCCTGCTGCCCTACTCATGTCCACATTTGCTCCCGACCCTGCTCACAACTCCGCCCTTTGCTCCTGGTCAGAGGCTGCTGCTGACCCTGCTCTTGGTCGCGGCTGCTGAACTGCTCCTGGCCGCGCCACGGGAGCTCTTGGACTTGCTGCTGCTCACCTTCGCGCCACGGGAGCTCTTGGACTTGCTGCTGGTCACCTTCTGCCGATGTGCATCATTCGCCTCTGCCAATCTGCTGAAGTTGCTGTGGTGAGTACTTGAGATACTGATTGGTTGTCATTGGAGGTGTGTGTGCCATCTCTAGTGAGTCTTGTCGAGCATGGCATCCGATCCTTTCCACGGTTCTCTTTTGACCTTAGATATCAAGCTTGATGGTCTGAACTACCGTGAGTGGGCTGCATCTGTTCGTATGCAGCTTCGATCCGTTGGGATGGCTAGTCATCTCACCGATGAACCTCCAGATGAGAAGAAGGATGATGGAAAGAAGCTTGCTGATTGGCAGCGAATTGATAATCGTATTATGGGCTTCTTGTGCATGAATGCTGAAGTCTCTATTAGAATGAATTTCATCGATCTTCCTTCTTCCAAGAAAATGTGGGAGTACCTTCAGCAGCGTTATCAACAGAGCAGTGCAGCACTTCGCTACTCCATACGACAGAATCTTCAGAGCCTTCAGCAGCAAGATATGTCTGTAGAAGAATTTCATAGCTCTTTCACACGGTTGTCAAGACAACTTGATTCCATGGTACCAAAAGCTGGCTCTGGATGCAAGGAGTGTGCAGCGAAGGAGTTGTATGAGGAGCAGAACATGATGTTTGATTTTGTGATGCGACTTAGGCAAGATTTCGAGCAAATCAGAGGTCAACTTCTCAGCCGTACCAAGCTTCCCAATATGCTGTGGCACTCTCAACTTTACTTGCCGAGGAGACCCGTCTTCGCTCACTTGCCACCTCTTCAACAACTCTCTCACATATCCTTGCTTCTTCTTCATTGGGATCTCAGCCCGGTGTTGCCGCTGCATCCTCGTTTAGTGAGATGTTTTGCACTCACTGCAAGAGGACCGGTCACCTTGTTCATAAGTGCTTCAAGCTATATCCTGAGTTATTGGCCGAGCTAAGGGCCAAGCGTGGTGCCTCTCAGCGGACTAGTGCACCTCGGCGTGCTACAAGTGCCTCAGTGACGCTTGCTGCTCCTCCTGCATCTGCAGCTTCAGCTAGTGCAGCCGTGACGGTTCAGCCACATACAACTCACCAGTTTTCTGGCGGGTCTGCCACTTCTACTCCTGCACTAGGTACGTCTCCTTGGGTGTTGGACTCAGGAGCCTCATTTCACATGACTTCAGATGCCTCTCAGCTTGCATCATGTCGATTAGTTACGGATGGTACTTGTGTACAAACAGCTGATGGCACAACTTGTTCAGTTACTCATCATGGCACTCTTTCCACCTCTCAGTTTACTCTTCCTGATGTGTCCCTTGTACCTAATCTCTCTATGAGTCTCATTTCTGTTGGCCAACTTACGGACATGAATTGTTTCGTTGGTTTTGATGAGACCTCCTGCTTTGTGCAGGATCGTCGGACTCGAGCACTCATTGGTCTTGGCCATCGCCATAGACGCTCTCCTGGGCGACTCTATATGCTTGATTACTTGAGTCTGCCGTCATCGTCGTCTTTTTGTTCTGGCGCCACAGCCTTGGGATCTGCATCCTCTGCTACTTTTCCCTTGTGGCATCATCGGTTGGGACACTTATGTGGTTCTCGCCTATCTACCTTAGTTCATCAAGGAGTCTTAGGTAATGTGTCTGTTGATTCTAGATTTGACTGTAAGGGTTGTAAGCTTGGCAAGCAGATACAACTCCCATATCCTACCAGTACTTCTATGTCTAGTTGCCCTTTTGATCTAATACACTCTGATGTTTGGGGTCCTGCTCCGTTTGCTTCTAAGGGTGGTCACAAGTACTATGTAATATTTGTTGATGATTACTCTCGATATACATGGATTTACTTTATGAAACATCGTTCTCAGTTGTTGTCTATATACCAGTCTTTTGCTTGCATGGTTCAGACTCAATTCTCTGCTGTTGTTCGAATTTTTCGTTCTGATTCAGGAGGGGAGTACATGTCTAGTTTATTTCGTCAGTTCCTTTCTTCAAAGGGTACTCTCCCTCAACTTTCTTGTCCTGGTGCCCATCCTCAGAATGGTGTTTCCGAACGTAAACATCGTCACATAATTGAGACTGCTCGCACTCTTTTGATTGCCTCTTTTGTTCCATCGCACTTTTGGGCTGAGGCGGTTTCTACTGCTGTTTACCTCATCAATATTCAGCCTTCCTCTCGTCTTGAAGGAAAAAGCCCCGGAGAAGTCTTGTTTGGCTCTCCACCTAAATATGATCATCTTCGTGTTTTTGGCTGTACTTGTTATGTTCTCTTGGCACCCCGGGAGCGTACCAAGTTAACTGCCCAATCAGTTGAGTGTGTTTTTCTTGGGTATAGCCTTGAACATAAGGGATATCGATGTTATGATCCCTCTGCTCGTCGTGTTCGCATGTCTCGTGATGTCACTTTTGTGGAAGACCGCCCCTATTTCTACTCTTCTTCTGTCCCTAAGTCTCCATCACCTCCGGATTCCATTTCTTTTCTCCATCTCCCTTCTATTCCCTCTTTTGATCCTTCTCTTGACATCCCAGTTCCTTCTGATCCACCGCCTTCATCACCTCAAACATCCCACCAATTCCTTCTCCAGCTATTGTATCAACTTTTCCATACCATTATAGTCGTCGACCCCGTGCTTCCTCCGAGGAACAACCTTCCACTACTTCTACTTCTGATGCTCCGGCCAGTACCCTTGATGCAAGTCTTGATGATCAGCCACCTGCCTCGACTTCCACATACCGTCTTCGTGATCGTGGTACTTTGTCTCTTCCTGAGCGCTATCGTGGTTCACTTGTTGGTGTTGTATGTGAGCCTACCACTTATCAAGAGGCTGTGACTATTCCTGAGTGGCGGGAATCAATGTTAGAAGAGCTTGCAGCATTGGAGCGTACTGGTACTTGGGATCTAGTTCCTTTACCTGTCCGGGCTGTTCCTATCACGTGTAAATGGGTGTATAAGATCAAGACAAAGTCTGATGGCTCAGTGGCACGCTATAAGGCTCGTCTTGTTGCCCGCGGTTTTCAGCAAGCACACGGTCGTGATTATGATGAGACCTTTGCTCCTGTTGCACACATGACAACTGTTCGCACTCTGATAGCTGTGTCAGCAGCCCGTTCATGGGTTATCTCTCAGATGGATGTAAAGAATGCTTTTCTTCACGGTGATTTACATGAAGAAGTTTATATGAAACCTCCGCCTGGTGTTGATGCTCCTGCAGATCACGTATGTCGCCTTCGACGTGCTCTGTATGGTCTCAAGCAAGCTCCTCGAGCCTGGTTTGAACGTTTCAGTTCTGTTATTTGTGCTGCTGGATTCTCCCCTAGTGACCATGATCCAGCCTTATTCACTCACACTTCTAAGCATGGACGCACCCTATTGTTGCTTTATGTGGATGACATGCTAATCACTGGAGATGATGTGGAGTATATTGCCTTTGTGAAGCAGCGCCTGAGTGAGCAATTCATGATGTCTGATTTGGGCCCTCTTAGCTACTTCCTAGGGATTGAGGTCACATCTACAACTGATGGCTACTTTCTATCTCAGCATCAGTACATTGAGGATCTGATTTTGCGATCTTGTCTGAGTGACACACGGGTTGCCACTACACCCATGGAGCTCCATGTACATCTTCGTAGCACTGATGGTGTTTTGCTTGAGGATCCGTCTCGGTATCGCCATATCATTGGTAGTCTTGTCTATCTTACTGTCACCAGACCAGATATTGCTCACACTGTGCATGTGCTCAGCCAATTTGTTTGTGCTCCCACCTCAGTTCATTATGGCCACTTACTTCGTGTGCTGCGTTATTTGAGGGGGACAGCTTCTCAGTGTCTGTTTTATGCTTGTTCGACTCAGCTTCAGCTGCATGCTTACTCTGATTCGACCTGGGCGAGTGATCCAGTTGATCGACGATCTGTTACTGGTTATTGCATCTTTCTTGGCACTTCTCTCATTGCTTGGAAGTCCAAGAAGCAGACTGCGGTGTCACGATCGAGTACCGAGGTAGAACTTCGAGCCCTTGCCACCACTACTTCGGAAATTGTATGGCTCCGTTGGTTATTGTCTGATATTGGTGTAGAATGCAAGGATCCTACACCTCTTCTATGTGATAATACTGGAGCTATACAGATTGCAAATGATCCCGTCAAGCATGAGTTGACCAAGCATATTGGAGTGGATGCTTCATTCACGCGTTCTCAGTGCCAGCAGTCAATCATTGTTCTTCATTATGTCCCTTCTGAGCTGCAGGTTGCAGACTTCTTCACCAAAGCTCAAACCAGAGAGCAACATCGTCTTCACAGTCTCAAACTCAATGTGTTAGATTATCCAAATGATTTCTCAAATCCACCTTGAGTTTGAAAGGGGGTGTTAAGTGTGTAATATATATGTAGAGGCTACTATAGTATTGGCCCATAAGAGGCCCATGTAGTATTGTATATACCAGACTATCACTAAGGAATATATGAGCAGAATTTCACTTTTCCCCTTTCTGTAAGAGAAGACTCACCTGAGATTGATACTGTGTTTTAAAGGAATGGCTAGGTGCACTATCGGAATTGGAGTTTCTGTATATTTCTGGCATGACCTTTGGTATGAATCCTGCTTAATTCACACCTTTCCACGCCTATACTCCTTCACAAAGGATACACAAATTTCTGTAAGTTCTGCCATGCAGTTGGAGTTCCTGGAATATCTGTTTCATCTGCCTTTGTCAAATCAAGCTTTCCAAGAATTCCTTCAGCTTGAGATAATTTGGGAATCATGTCAGAAAAGAGTAAACCTGGGAAATTCTGATTCCTGGAGTTACATTTGGGGAAGTGAGAAATTTTCAACAAGCAAAGCATACAACATGATGATGGGAACTTATGATGGACTAACGCATAAAGTATTTTCCTGGCTCCTTCTACATGACGGACTAAATACCAGAAACCTCCTGTCCAGGAAAAATTTCCAGTTGCAATCCTATGACTGTGCTGCCTTGTGATGTAATGAACAAGAAACACTTATTCATCTCTTCAGGACCTGCCCTTTTGCTGCGAGATGTTGGGATTTCATTTGCCCATTGAGAAACAAAGACCTCTCTCTTCTGGATGCTTTTGAAGACATGAGAAATAAAATTCAGCAACTTTCTTCATGGAGATTATAATCCTCGGTGCTTGCGGGATACGGATGGTAAAAAATAATATGATCTTCAAGAACATCAGACCTAGTTTTGAAGATTGGAAATTCATCTACATGGATGAGCTGAAGTGGTTATAATACAGAATAACATCAAAGTATGCTCACCAATTCAAGTGATGGCTGCAAGTACAACCATAGGCGATTTTTTGAAGCTTTTTTTAACTTTTTGTACTCTCTCTCCCCTGCCTCCTTTCTACCTGTAAATACCACTTGAAAATCTATAAAAATTGCAATGGAATTTTTTCCCACTGTTTTAAGCTTCAATTTTTTTATTGATATTTGCATCCACTGATCAGCCAACACAACAACGAAAACCTGCACGGAAGTAGATCACAAATTCACAATACTTAACTTGCTACCAGGAAATCATAAATTTCCCTCTCAGTGCCTAACTTTTGCCAAGTGCTATTTCATGGACATTCAGCAAATATCTGGTTTACAAAAAACACTCGGTGAAACTCCTACTTGGGAAAATTTGCACTCTCTGCTGAGTGTTTAGTCTCAAGACACTCTGTCAAAGATGCCATCTGGTCGCTTTTTTCCGCTGAGATCCTTATTTTACCTAGTGGAATAGATAACACTCATAAAATTATGTACTTTGTTGGCTGCCTGACAGAAAACAATCAGCAAAGATGTCTACCACTGGAAATTGCGCCGAGTCTTGTTTGCCGCGGGAACAACTCAGGCAAACGGTGTGCCGAGTGTGTTCTTCCATTTGCCAAGTGTTCCTGAGTCTCGTCATATATGTCGATTCCGGATAGTGGCTTCTTTAAGATGCTAGTTACAAAACTGCACTTCTGGAAATTCATATATATTCCAATTATTATGAACTAGGACTATATATAATAACAAACAGTGCATGGATCAATTGTATTAATGGTGACATAAAACAATGAAAGGAGAGATATGGTCAATCTATTATCAAAAACTTTACAGGATAGTGAAACTGGGGCTCCACAGATTTGGCTTTGGTTCTGTTTTTGTGAATGGATTTGGCTTTGGTCCTCCATGATGCTGAAGAACGCTTCGACCTCGATCACGGCGAATAAATTGAGCCGCACGACATCAATCGTTAGCATCTTATGAGTTTGCTCTTGGACAACTTCGTTAACATAGTACGACACCGTTTTTGTGGACTACTCTGGGGTAGCATAATTACATCTCCACATATCCCAGTACCACTCCGATCCTAACTAACAATACAGACAACGAGCTTGAAAAAGATTAACTTGATCTCCTCTGTGTTGGGGGTCGACGTCATTAGTATTAACGGCAAAGGTGTATGTATTGTCATTTGTAGAAGGACAAGATGATGACGATCTCGACCTTTGACCTGAAGTAGCTACCCTTGACAGTGGGCACCTGCATTCCCCCCTTCTCGGCGATTACCTTGTCAATCCAAAGAAAAATCTTGTGGGTAATCCCTACTTCTTTAGACACATCCACACATGCCAAAGAACAACATATACTATCTACAACGTGGCATACACTATCCAAGTCCTGCAATTTCCATATAAATTAAGGGACCATCTAGAACCACAAATGCAAAGCTTTTGCGCCACCAGCAGCATTTTATATTGGATACAAAGAAGACAAGCATTGGATCGATATACTCCTTGAGAAGGATATGACAATGATAGCAACCCTAGACAAGCACCATTAGGTAGTCAACATATAAGTCTTTAAAATGCAGAACAGAAACATTGAATGATAACACATTACTTTTGACCAAAAGCATCAGAATACGTTTCTCATTCCTATACAATAGACCCAACTACGAACCCAAGCGGGAAACATAAACATGGTCGATCTTCAGCAGCGTAGGATAGTAGCTGATAGCAGCCCAGGATCAACAACCCTGCAACACAAACTTCAAAGCCTGAATCATCTCTTATTGCCGTCAAAACAATCTGCTCCCTCCGTCCCAAAATAACTGTCTCAACTTTGCTCAAAAGTGAATGTATCTACACATGAAACATGTCTAGATACATCCCCTTTTTGGCAAATCTGAGACACTTATTTCTGGACGGAGGAGTACAACTTAGATCGTCGGATGACTAGCACTAGCTATCCAATGTAGCTTCAGTGCTTATAATAAAACAAGCAAGAGTTTCCTCACTCAGATGTATGAATTTTCACAGTTTAAATGATGCATCCATTATAAGTAGAACTAGCAAGCTATCCATTGCTGCTTCACTATTAATAACAAGACAAGCAAGAGTTGTAGTAATTTCCTAACTCAAGATGTATGAATACAAAGTTCAAATGATGTTTTAAATATTAGTAGAATTACCTGACCAACGCGAGGACGTCTGGTCAAGCATCCATCAAGATGGGCTCAGGCCTGGAAGGGAGGGGATCAAGGTACTCGAAGAAACAAGGAGGCAATATAACAGGGTTGATGTCCAACGAGTTGTGTGCGAGAAGTTTGGACTCCAGGAGAGTCCTAGTGGGCATATCTAATCGGCAGAGGTAGTACTTGTTGACACAATAATCCATTGATCGGGTCTCCTTACTAGCCAGTATGAAGTAGAGAGTAGCAGCTTCCTGCTCCCTGAACATAGGGTACATGGGCAAGGTCCTGGGCAATCCAGCCCTCTTAAAGTCCTTCCACATGTTTTTCAGTCGGAAGTCCTTGTATAACTTCCACTCGAAGCTAGATGATTCCAGAGTCCACACCTTCACCCTTGTCGCTCCACGCTCACCACAAGCAGGTTTGTCGATGGAAACGAACATGAGAGAAGCTCCAGTTCAGGCCATGGTCCGGTACACCTCCATCGGCCACACATCGTCGTCGCATCGGTCAACCTGGTGCCCTGGAGGCAACTCAATGAAGGTGAAGTCCACACCGTCGCCCTCTCCAAGCAGGGCGCTGCAGTCGCAGCATAGAGTGCCTAGCGCGTTATCGGTCCAGAAAGCCGTGCCATTGGAGGAGAAGAGCACGCTGGGGCAGAAGAACTTGTCCTTCATCTCTGCTGGGAAGCGCGACTCCTTGGTCAGCCACGGGTCGGAGCTGCTCGACCCATCCAGCGAAGAAGGAGACCACCGCCATAGGAAGTTATTTCCCTCCTCACCTCCTAAGAGGACCAGGGAGTAACCGCCGTCTTCATGGCGCAGAGGGAGAGGACATCTCGTAAAGCAGGTTTGCCAGTCTTGCATGTAGGGGGTCATGGAGAGCGATCCGTCGACGTAGTCGAAGACGAGTAGTAATGGAGACCACCGTACACGGAGAAGGACGTGGTGATGACGATGAGGCCCTTGTCCACGATCTCCACTTTGGACTTGAAGCAGCGATTCCTCATGCCCCCCTTCTCGGTGATCACCTTGTCGATCCAACGAAAAAACTTGCCGCCCGCACGGACGGACAGGAAGGAGGACAGCTTCTGGAGATCGCCGTGGTGCAGGAAGAGATCCAGATCCTGCACCGCCGAGTTGCCGCCCTTGCCGCATCCGTACGCGCGCTTACTTGTGCACTTGATGGCTGTCCAGCCCTCTCGCTCCACGGAGTACTTGGGATCTTCCCCGACTTGCACCATCACGGAAAACCCCAAATCCATGGCTGAGGGTTTCTGACGGCTAGCTAGGTCTTCGTCCTCCCGACCGTGGGAGTGGATTCTATTCCCTAAACCTAAAGACGTCGTTAAGAAAAGAACTAGAGCGATGGGGACACGTACGTTTGATGCGGGATTTAAGTAGTTATTAAGAAAAAAAAAGGACGCGCCTATCTGTCGATCGAGCAACGTTATCCGACCTCGCTGGGCGAGGACGCAGCCCGTTCTCCTGCTCGCGCGCGCGTAGTGCGGTTCTGGACGTAGGCGTGTTCGATTCAATCGATCGATTGAATCTACTAGGTAGCAGAGGGTGGTTGTACCCCCAGCCCACCAGAGTTCAAACCCCAGGTTTGACGCTGGTGTTTCTCATTTAGGCGAAATATTCTTCAGTGGGAGGCGACGTTCCCGTCGACAGCGAGGCGCCCGTGGTGACTTCGTCAATCTCAAGACCCAACCGCCGGCTCAGTCTCTCGGATGTGCTCATAGGGGTAGGGTGTGCGTTCATAGGGGTGAGTGTATGCGCGTGTATGTGAGCATTTGCGTTGTACTGTGTTTCTCAAAAAAAAAATCTACTAGGTAGCAAATGAAGAACTAGGAGAGCAAAAAGATGATACCATTCAACATCTATTTTTCTCATACCCTTTTTATGACACCATAAACGCGCTAAGTTTATCATTACACCCTCCTTGTCCTGTTTAGAGCTGCGAGGCTAGGCACTTCACCCTTGCTGTGTTTCTTGCTGTCAACCGTGCCTCTTTTTTTCCAGTTCGTTTATTTGTTTGATTTCTTCTTTTCTTTTATACTGTGTGTAGGATGACCTAGTTCTATGGATGAAATACCCTGCTCTCCTACGCACCTTAATTAAAAAATTGTTCTTCTTCAACACTCCTTCAATTTTAAGGTAGTCGGCATACTATAACTTTTGATCAAACTTAAACGTTGTAAAGTTTACCTGCAAGTATGTAATTTTTTAAATTATATGTATCTAGAATGGTAGATGTTCATTTTTTTACATATCTAATTCAACTTTATCAAGTGTGACTTCTATTAAATCTGATATGCAGAGTATTTCGAAATTGAGGGGTACATAACGATAGATTTTTAGCTAGGACTAGTGACGATATTTGCTTAAGCTCTATTGCTCTAAACTAGTGACGACTTGGTATAACCCATGCGTCCAATTTGAATCAGAACTACAAAGTCGTGTTCAGTTGGGGATTCACACAGTGCGAGCTTTGCATTCTTCGGACATACAAATATTTTTCTCCAACAGAGGGTTTCACGACTTAAAATTACAAACTGATTGGAACACCAAGTATATGAACTAGTACGTCAAGGAATTCTGCACTGATCAGAACAATAAACATACACATTAGCTAGTTCATTACATGACAAGGACGGATACAAAACATAAGCTGTATCTTATACGTGCTCCACGATTCTAATGTGGATATCATGCATTGGCTCTTTGCAACTCAAAAACACGGGCTGGTTCATGCATCGTGAAACGAACTCTTCAGATGTTGCTGCCACGGTGTGCACAGTACAACCTACATTTAAACTTCACTATCGGTACAAAAAGTCCACAAGGACCTCTACGTGTCCTGACGTCTCCCGTGCCCAGAACTAATGATTTGGCAAATGAATGAGCCGGTGTAACTATGATAAGATGGACAAACGTACATATACAAGAGAAGACAACATTCAGAATGTATCATGTTAGAGTTTATTTTGCAATGCTACACATTTCCACAAAGAAATAGCTATTGCAGTTATATCACTTCCATCCATCGATCGGCAGATATATAGAAGCAGGGGAAGGAGGACGGGCAGATAAAGGAGCTATTTTTTTAGGAAGGCAGATAAAGGAGCTAAGTAAAGTAACGGTTGCAGGGTCTAGCTGAAAAGAGAGTACTAGAAAGGACACGCCGTTTTAACACCTTCTGCTGAAGCAAAAAAAGAAAATCACTATCAGCTTGAGAATTCTCGGGCTTACAAATTTTGACTCTAAGACGTGGACACCGCACCTGCTAGGATAGTATGGAAGTCTACATGAAAACAATAGCGCTTCTGGATGTTTTAATACATCACAGGCATGTCGAACAAAGTAATAGGCACATCCCATGTCGAGCAAGCCATGTAAAATAAAGAGCTGAGGGCGATAGAGAACAAGAATCGGCAAATCTTCATATTTTCATCCCACTAGATGTTGCTTTTAACATATGATTCCTCCAAGCATGTAGTACTACTCAGGTTGGGTGTGTAGTGAAAAATGGAATTTAAAGCGCTCCTTTGTTGTTTGGAAGAAATGGAAATGATTCTTTTTGCAAGAAAAACTTACATGTGCAAACCCGCCATATCCTATATAGTATATATGGTGACATCGAAATTCTGAGATTCTTTAATTGAAACGGTAAAATACAAGATATAACCCTTTTTCTGGGTAATGGAAGATTCGTTGCCCCGTCATATTTTTAGGGGCAACGCGCGTGTGATTATCTTTGGTAGCTCATTTCACATAATCGTATAAAAATAGCTGCTTAATGTAACAACCCACTGCAATGTCCTAATTCTGGTGGGGAGATGAGGACCAACAACGGCACATGCACTGGTTTGCATGGTGGAAGATGTGCATCCCAAAAGATAAAGGAGGTATGGGTTTTAGAGATCTTGAGAGTTTTAATCTTGCTATGCTCTCTAAGCAGGTTTGGAGGCTGTTATCTGAGCCACAGTCTCTTTGTGCTCAAATACTACGGGCTAAATACTTTCCATCCGGTGACCTATTAAATGCTGAACTGAAAAAGGGTAGCTCCTATACGTGGCAAAGCATCTGGTCTGGGATTCAAACCTTCAAAAGAGGGCACATATGGAGAGTCGGTGATGGTGAAAAAATCAATATTTGGGAGGATTGTTGGATCCCCTCTAGCCCGAGCAGGAAAATTATGACACGCCGTGGTAATATGCTGATTTCTAAAGTTTCTGAACTCATTGATCATGATACTGGTACATGGGATGAAGTATTCATGCGAGAGATGTTGTGGGCAGGCGACGTTGAAAGAATCCTTCGAATTCCCTTGGCTGTGGGTATGATGGAGGACTTTCCCGCTTGGCATTTCAACAAGAATGGTAGACATTCTGTTCGATCAGCTTACCATGTCGAGTGGGACGCCCAGCATGGGCGTAAATTGAGGAGAACAAGCCCATTTGCTTCTTGCGCAGCTAACCCTGTCTGGCGATCTTTGTGGTCGTTGAAAACTCCAGAAAAAATAAAAGTTCATTGTTGGCGTGCTCTACTTGGGGCGATTCCTTGCTTTGGGGTGTTGGCTAACCGGCATATTCCGATCTCTAGCCAATGCCCGATGTGTTCCGTCGACTGTGAAAGTATCTCCCACGCATTCTTCAAGTGTACCCGAGCTACAGAAGTGTGGGCAAGGCTAGGTATGCTTCCGATAATCAACAAGGCTGCAACTTTGGAGGCCCATGGGGCCACGATCATGGAGACCCTGCTGCTGGACAAAGCTAGCGTGCCTTCTATGCCAGAGTTGCGACGCTGTGACTTGGTGGCTGTAGCAGCTTGGTATCTTTGGTGGGAAAGGAGGAAAGTAACTCACAGTGAAACAATCCAGAACCCTTCGAGATCGGCTCAATCTATTCTTGCGTTGGCTCTAAACTACAAGAGGATTACAAAACCAGGTGCTAGCCCTATCCGTCGCCATGGTTGGCTGAAACCGGCCGAGGGGTATACTAAGATGAATGTGGATGCAGCGTATGACACAGACTCTGGTTCTAGTGGCGCGGCGGCTGTTATTCGTGATCATCATGGTGCTTTTGTCGCTGGGGGTCGATGGAATCTGCAAAATGTTGAAGATGCCGCAACGGCCGAAGCAATTGCACTACGCTATGGGTTGGCGCTTGCTGGTAATATTGGCTGTAACAAGTTGGTAGTCGAGGCGGACTGTATGGAGGTTGTCGAAGCCATGCAAGACGGAGGCAATTCCCTTGGGGCTGCAGCGACAATTTATGAGGAATGTGCGTTCCTATGTCGAAGCTTTGCACGAGTTAGGTTTTCACATTGCCCTAGAGAGGCCAATATGGCAGCACATGAACTAGCTAAATTTTTTGAGGTAAACCATGGCATTTGGCATGGTGACCCTCCCCTTTGCATTGTTCATGTAATAGCAAATGATGTAACCGTTGTAAACGCTTGAGGTAGCAAGTTTTTGACGCACTCTTTTCCTTACCAGGGTACCTAAGGGGACTGGAAGGTTTTTAATGAGGCGGCTTGCTTGCTTATTATTTATATATAGTTCTGAGTTCAAAAAAAAAAAAAGGTGGTAGTCTTGAGAGGTGGGAAGTCTGGACAAGATTGTTTAGGTTTTGGGCGCCGTTGTGCTCCAGGGTGAGATCTACTCTAGAAGAAATCCACCCTTTCTCTGTTCTATTTCATTGCCTGTGGCGCTGTGGTGTCGCAAACTATTTTAAACTTTGGTTATTAGTATCACTTCCTTCCAACCCTTATGTGTTTTTACTATATATTTGATAGATGCTAGATATCCGGAACTTGGTAGATTAACATGGTAATCTTTACACCCTCCGATCCACAAAAAATTGTCGCTAGCACAGCAAGGAATGTGTGCCTTCAACGCTCATTTCCTCCTACACTTTAATCAGATCGGAGGGAGTACCTATTTTGTCTAAGAATAATTGATATGTTAAGTATGCAGAAGGAATGGGGACGATAGGTCTTGCATGTCCAGCTAGTTGACCGGGACCGTTGCCGTCGGGAGGGACTCGTCCACGGTCCACAACGCCGCGTCACCTCGCTCGATCGGTCGGATCAGATGGATTCAGTTAAGGCTGGCTCAGGAGCTGCGATCGGCCGTGTGCTGCAAACCAATCTAGGGCCTGGTGCAAAATTTGGGACCCTCCGGGTGTATCCTGATACCTCCCATGCCCAACTAGGATATATGGGCACGGATCATTTGCAGCCGTTTAGAAGGAATGGAAGATGCAGTAGCACTCAGATTCTGATACTATCTACGCATGGGCTGTGCTACGGTGTACCCCCTCTCTACACCCCTAGTTAAATCAACGTTGGAGATTAAACCATACATCTTCATATAAAATAGAAGTGACAAGAGGTGTACGCGTAAATAAATATGTAGTAGTTCGTCGAACAACCGGAGAGTACAAAGTAGTTGGGTTGATTAAGAAGAAAAAGAAAGGGCACATGGGATACTATATATCATTTGTTTTCTGAATTCTACAACTGCTAGATTTTGGTGGAGTTCGGTGAAATAGACTTTTAATTTTCCTTTAGCTCCAAATCATTAGATATCCTAGATTGGTTAATAGCTTCACAGTAAAGTCGAGATTGTTGATATCCGCTGGGATGGTAGCGTTGAAATGAAGGATAGGAAAGCCATGAATGATTACTGATTCAAGCGGCATGCTCCCGCAGGATCCCATCTGTATAGAATATCAAATATCTCGTTAAATTTTTTATTGTTTATGTTACAGAATCAAACCTGCAAAAAGTACAACGCAATAGGGCAAAACAGATCCAGCTGGTGCCTCTTGAGCTTTTTCATAAGTGAAGGGATGGATGCGACGGTGCTACCTATGGAGCAATCAGATTTGGTTTCAGTTGTCAATCTGTAGAATGATCATCGATCTCATCTGACCGTGGGGAGGACCAAAAGTGGCCTTCGGGTTAAGCCTGGTGTTTTGGATTTCGATAATTCTCGGAGATGGTAGTGTCGTTTTGAATTTTGTAATGACCCCGTAATAAAAAAATGTTTATGGGATGATGCATCGCCCATTTCAGTAGTGGGAGGTGACGGATTTGGGAGGGTATGCTTTGGCCGCTTGGTCTTTCTTTTATGAACTCTGATATGCCTTTCCAAGCCATATCCTTGAAAAATATGTCTTATATTTTTTTTTTTTGATAACAAAAAGTTGGCAGTGAGCTCCTTTTATCAGAAAACACACAAGGGAGTGAATAGGAAAACAGAAAGCTGGTCGGATGGAGCATAAACCAACCAGAGTGAAGTCAGTGAACTACTTGGATGGGATAGAGCATGCGGATCGGATCAAATTGTCTTATTAGGTGCATGGAGAGAAGATGAAATCGTGATGATTGATCCCTTTCACTGCATTCTACAACATGCTAATTTGGCCTGTTTTACTGCAGGGAGAAGTCCCTCTGCAGTCTGCATACCTTGAACTTAATTATTATTGTAATCGTCAAATCCAGAAAAAGCGATCTATACATGTTATCAGTCGCTCTGTCGCACGGCTACGTATGCAACATCAACTTGTGAATATTACTTTCTGAAGGTTTTGCTGCCTTTATTTCATCATGGCACCAACCAAGATCCCAAGGGAGTGTACACGTTCAACAAGACAAGTGTTAGAATTAACGTTAAAAAGTGCGGAACATAAACACTAGCTAATACTGGTAAATGAAATGTCAACTTAGCGGCAATTGATCAAATCAATAGATACACATTGCCAATAGGTTTTGGCGGGTAAGCCCGAATTTTATGCGCGTCTGCAGTTGCACCCAATTCAGCAGATTGATTAGAGTCTGATGCAAAGCCTTTCTCGCAACAAATAGTAAGAAAAATATGCAAGTGTGTTGGCAGCTTCTTCTAGCAGATACGAGCACGAGGAACCTTGGCTATTTCTAGAGAACATGTGCATATGTTCATGATGTGTCCTTATTTGTATATCCCAATGCCTCTCATTCCGATTGAATGACGATCGATCACACGAATGGTTAGGCCAATGAGCTAACAAAAATAAAAGATAAAGTGGTGTGGAGATAAGAAGAGGCAATGAAGCTATAAAGGATGGGACAATAAAAATACGTGACAAAGGGTAGCTGAAACTTTAAGAGAGTGAAGAAGGGTGGGAATACGGTGCACTAGTAGTAAATAGAGAGTACAGAGGGGGATGTATAGGTCATTATGATGAATGTCGAATTTGTAGACAAGTGGGAACTAGTGATGTAATATACTTGATGTGTTTCCCATGCATCAACGAAGTAAGGAAGCAAAGGGATATTTGTCAATTTTTCTTTGATAGCGAACACTATACAAAAGGTTATATGTATGTCCTAAGCTAAATACAAAGATGCACGGATCTCTTGCTGGTCCTCCAAAAGGTGCATTATAGGTCAGTCACATGAGAACTGAAAAGCGACGAGCCCTAGATCGCCGCCGCCACTTCTCTCCCCTCCTCGCCTCTCCTGTAAGCGGCCGTCAGCGAAGCCATCTGGATACCGATAAAGGTGGTGGCCAGGCCTTGTCTCGGTAGTTTGAAGACATCCGCTTGGCACACGAGCAAAGGCGGCGATCGTACTGCGAGGGGCCACAGGTGGAGGCGGCGTAACCTTGGCTAGCGCGTTGGGATATCTTCTCCGCGCGAGCGGCGACGCCTTCGGTTTGGCCAGGTTGGACAAACTCGAGTTGTGTGCTTTGATATGCTCGGCTCGGTGCGGCTTTTCTACTGCGTCGGTGGGTGCCTACGATGACCGTCTTGCGCCTCTTGATCGCCTCGTTGACGGAACTATCGATAGCGAGAAATCTTTTGCATGAATCTGCCATCGCGGATGATGCGACGATGCATGTGGGCGCTGCTAACCTTCTTTGAGGGCACCCTCACCATGGCGGTTTTGCCAAGCTCTGAGGGAAACCTCAGGTTTGGCCTGCCAGACTAGATAGTGACGGCACGTGGCATCGTCGACCTCCTTGGAGGCACTGTTTTGGAGCTCATATCACCGATGAGATATCGGAGGAATGGTGGAGTTGTTGGGTCACTACGTACGCTCGACAGGAAGAATTGTTTGATCTGGAGAAACCCTAGGTCTGGGTCTCCCCGGATCAGACGATGATGGTGTCTGGTGCCTCTCTCCCTCCCGAGGGCATCATTTTTTGGAGCAGATGTTGGCTGGAGGCTCCTTAGGTGGTGCGGCGTGGTTTCTATTGCGTCAAAGATATCAGGTCTCGGGGACGTGACACATCGAGTCTTGATGACAGTCATGTGCATATCTATGCGCATTGCGATCGAGCAGTCTGGCACCATTGTGACATCAACGGTAGGTCTGGCAATGATCTATAAAAAATGCTTACAAATAAATGATGGCGAATTGTAGAGAAGGAGAGCACACCAAAAACATAAATATATAAAAAGGAGACATGAGGATGTCAATCATATGAAGAAAATACATGTTGAAATTGCAGGCTTGCAGTTAGATTGAGCCTGTGAGGTGTTATTATGGCAATACACACACATCAACAAAGTGAAGACGCATTTATTCAGCTAGTATGCATGTGGTGATTTTCTTTTCAGTAAACATACATATATTTGTGTACACTAAATAAAAAATGATATCTACCATGCATTGATTCAACATCATCAAAGGCACTTTGGTCTTGGTGGGTGCATGGTGACCCAACGGCTCGCACCTGAAACCATGAGAGCAATGGATATGGCCGGTACGTTTTTCAACCGGGTAATTCCCTTTTTCGTAGTAGCTTAACCGAAATAAAAAAGTCGTATTGCAAAAGCAGCGATTGGAAGGAAATGGGACGAGGGAAATAGCGAGTATATGGAGGGCACCCTGAAGGCGGAGGGTTTCCTACTTTCGCGTGCGTGATGCATCCACCGCCATAATGTGGAGCTATCAAAGTGAAGTGCAGGATACTGCTGATTAATTACATGAAGTGACTAGAACCTAAGGAGCATTGTAGTCAACTACGGAGTACATGAGCAAATAGCTAAGACATTTTTTTCACCTGAGCTCTCTAATATTTGTCCTTTAAGCCCCGCTTGAATTGTCATTTTTTTCCCAAAAACTAGTAGAAAATTCAGAACCCTACTAATTACCGACTGAGGCTAACAAAGGCACTTGTTTCTCGCAGTAATCGTCTTTTTCTTGTCCGGTTCTATTCGGTTACCTGAAATTCTCTCGGACCAGAGGAGACTCCGTTTACAATCCGTTGGAATCGAGGGAAGGGACAAAGGCGCCGCTAGGGAGCAAGCACCGATCAGGGCGACACGGCGCGATAGATGGCTCCTCTTGACCCCATGGGTCCGCCTCCGTTGTCATTGCCGGAGACGGGGAAGGCCACTGCAACCGCATCGTCAGCGAGATCCATCATCCATGTCGTTTTGGGCACGTACACTGCTAGACTCTTACGTGGGTGCTTGTGCAGCCAAAAAAATCAATTATCATAAAATATACTCGTATACGCTAGCGTCTGTAACTACATGAGCTAGCTGAGGCGCTAAAACGAATTGTTTAACGCATGGATAGGACCTGACTAGGCGTCAACGCAAACTCCATTACCAGGATCGGCCGGGATTTGTCCATAACTCTCAGGATTATTACCCTACTATCACCTGTGCTATGAGCCCTCATTGTACATGGCCTTATGCAGCCTCGACAAAAACTACCTCCTCAGCGCCCTCGTCAAGCTATAAGCTCGCCGGAGTTCCTCGCAGGCTGTCGGCATGCACGGCCCGCAGGAGGTGGACATTCCGTTCAACCCGCTCCCGGCACGTAGCTCGCTGGTTTGGTGACAGAATGTGAAGACTTCTCGCCAGAGTAAATCTCGCTTGCATCTTCATCTTTCACGATACCTCTCATGCTGAGTTTGAGATCAGCGCAAAGATCCTGCCAAAGATAAGCCCGATCTCTACATCTTTTATGAACCATCTTGTTCGGGTGTTACTATACTCGGTAGACTGGGTAGCTGATGAATTACATATTCGAGCTGAGGAGACTAATTAGCGCTCAGAAGAAGAACAGTGACACTATAAATAGAGGATACGAGAGGTGTACACATAAATAAGCACGTAGTATTAGAACAACCGGAAGTACAAAGTAGTTGGGTAGATAAGGGCATGTACAACGCGAGCACTTAGAGAGGCGCTAGGGAAGAAACCCCGGTCGTTATGCCGTGTGCGCTCGAGTCCAAGGCGTATCGTCGCCGCTTCAACTTGCTCTGTATAGATGCTGGTGCGATGCTTGGCTGGGTAAATCTCAGTGAGGTGTAAACACTGACTTCATATTAGAACCGAAACAGCGGCCATGTTACTATAATCTGATGGTACATCTGCACTACAAAAAAGTTTCTAATTAGGTGTAGTAGACAGTGTTGATAGACTGAGTTTAACAGGCTAGGTGTGAGGAGTTTTTTTTTGCGGGTAGCTGTGACCGTGTGAGGAGTTTTTCGAGAATACACCTGAAAGGTGTACTAATCGCATAGAAGGAGCGTCAAGAAAGGCGAACAACGCTGCAAAGCAGCAAGCCTTGCTGTCAACCTGAGGTGACAGCTCCTCTCAAAACAAAAGCCTAATCACCTACAAACACTGACAGAGGGAACGGCTCCGAAAGCCAAACGCATCACTACGAAACAGCTTTGCTAGCCGCCAACAAGCATATTCCTCCTTGATCTTGGCCTTGATGGTGGTTGCCGCCGGTGCTGTTCCGTTGAAAACCACGTAATTCCTGTGACACCAGATGAACCAGAAGACAAACATGATCGCCGTCCACATTAGCTACGTAATACACTCGTTAAAACTGTAGATATATATGGTAGATGAAGCGAAAAAATTGTGCTGCGTACTAGATGGATTGCAGGACGGTGTAAACCCGAGAGTGTGTTTAGTTTATTGAAAATTGCATGCTTTGATCGAACAACATAACAAAGGACACTGGCAGTTGCAAGCATTGTACCAACAGGGGACCTGTAGGGGTCCTGCTAATCTGGGCACGAATCGAACTATTGTTCTTTTTTTTTTTTTGCCCAACAGCACGCATTGTACCAGCTAGATAGGAAAGCTGGCTCATGTACCAACTAGCTATACATATCCAGCCTGATGTACCAATCTCTTCCTTTTTTTAGCCCAACAGCACGCATTGTACCAGCTAGAACGTGTGGCGTTTGGACACATCTGATCAGTTCTTCATGTGCCTTCATCACGGCAATTCGCGGACATTTTCACCGAAGGCCTTCCATCACCATTATTCTTGGACTTCGATCCAGTCCCAGCGTCCGAGAATCACCCGTCGCGACTGCGGGGGATGTTAGGCAATCCGCATATGATAGAATATTCTGTTGTACCCAACCATATTTGGAGAGCCTGAGATATTCTATAATCAGGCCATTATACTTAGGGATTACTATTGATTTCTTTTCATGATTATTATCTTGTAATCTGTCTACATATACGAAGTAACACCGAACCCACAGTTATGTGGTCAATCATTCTCTCCTTCAGTTTTTGACCGATATTGTTGTACCGGTGTGTACAGTACTGCCTACATTTAAACCCGAATGGGTAGAACACGCCTAGGAAGCAAATCTACTTATCCGGATGTATCCCGTGCCGAGAAATGTTGATTTTCCAAATGATTTGCCTGTGTAACTATGATAAGATGGAGAACGTACATATAGAAGAGAAGATAACACTCAAACTTATATTGTGTTCTACCGGCCTATTGGCCTCTCTTCCAACATGTATCATGTGAGTTTTCTCTCACTAGTAGAGAACCCACCTATAGTACCGGTTGTAGATGGCCTTTAGTACCGGCCACACAACCGGTACTAAAGGGTCGGCACTAAAGGGGTAACCCTTTAGTACCGGCACCTAAATAAAACCGGTACTAAAGGGTCTCCACGTGGGCGAACAGGCGAGCTCGACCCTGAGGACCTTTAGTACCGGTTTGTAATACAAACCGGTACAAACCGGTACTAAAGGTTCCTGCTTTTTTTGCTTATTATTTCAGGGGGGTTTTGGTTTTTTTCTTTTCGATTATTTTTCGGGGTTTAGGGTTTCTGTTTTTTTCCTTTTCGCTCATTTTTCAGGGTTTCGGAGGAGATCGCGTATAAAGTACTCACTACACATATAAAGTAGTCATTATACACATACAAAGTACTCTCGTCACATATAAATTTAAGTACTCCTAATTAATTACAATGGAGCCGGTTCCCTTGTAGCATCGACTGCCGGCGGTTCCCTTGTAGCATCGACTGCAGGGGGTGGAGGTGGTCTTTCGTCAAAGTAGAATTCACCGTGTTCATCTATGACATGTGTAAGTAAGAATCCCGCCAATTCCTCCGCAATAGCTTTTACGCGGTTGCGTGGTAGGAGCTGGCTCCGCTTGTTTGACATCTTTAAAAGAAGAAAATAAAATCAGCTATGATCGAAACTAAACACAATTGATGCATGGTGGCAAAATAAAAGTTGTGTATGATGTTCACGTACCTCTCGATTTCTTACACTCTTGACTCTTCATTGACCTTCGTGTGAATGTACTCGCAAACGTAGTATCCACATAGTTCTGTCCCCTGTGGTTGTCGCAGACACCACTATATATACAAGAATATAATTTAATCAAATAATAATCAAGAGAATGATAATGGTATTAGAAAGATACACGTAGTAGTACTTACGTTGTTAGACTTGAACTCCAGCTTTTCTGGCCATACACCGCGTTCTTCCGCTTTGAACTTTCTGTAAACCCTGTCCGGAAAAGAAAATGAATTGAGTAGTTATTACTTATACTTTTGATATCCGGAAATGAACGAAAGAGGCTGATATAGTGCGATTGAAATTACCTCTTGAGCATTAGACGCACGCTTTTGTATTCATTATGATCTTCCTTAGTGAGTCCCAGACTTCAACTTCTCCTTCCTCGAGTCTAATGATTAGCAGAATGTAGTGGAACCTGCGCACGTTTATATACGCAGGTATTCAGAACTTATCGATTACACTTATATCGGGGAAGCAAAATAGAATGTGTAGAAGACGGTAAAACTCACCCGAAGTTGTAAGGAAATAGTATTTCCTTTTTGGTACTTTGTCGCTTAAAGAACGTTAGCAAAACGTCCTCTGTGTTCACGGGATTTTCATCCACGGTCTTGACATGAACTTTATCCGGGTCAATGAAACCAATGTCCCAGATTCCTCGAGTCTGCATTCACGTATCTTCATTCTGCATAATTAGCGTACAAAAGAATTTTGTGACGATAATTACAAGCAATGAACGAGAGCTTATAACTATAAATAATTAAATTACACGAATAAATTACTTACAGACAATAGCAGCTGATGAGAGATTTGTCGAGAGCACGTTGATTGTACATCTGAAAAAGTTCTCGGAACTCAACATGCACACAATATTCTCGGAAGTAGTGTTGTTCCTTAACCGCCGCCATGAGAGAGAATTTCCCTTCTTTTGCGGCGGTCATGTACCAGCGATTCAAATTCCATAACTGTGTTGTTAGCTGGCTCGGATTTTCCACCATAGGCAGCCCGAGTTCAAAATCAAATCGTGGGGCAATCTCCGCCATGGGGTAACCTGAGTCGCCAAGGACAACTTCTCCATGCTCGATTTCCCGAGTTTCAGAAGGTACAATGAGCGGGGCGAGCGATTGTGCTTCTTGTTCTCCGAGCTGGGCAACTCCTTTCCCGCACAATTTCTCTTGCTCATTCTGCGAGGAAAGTACCTTGTCAATACCTCGCTCGTAGTCTGAAATGGGCGGAGGTGGAGGGTCATATAGGTTGTCAACGGTTTGATCTTTTACCTCATTTGGTATAGTCTTCAGAAGTTCCTTTATGGGGTCAAGTCTTGCCTCCACTCTTTCCTTCTTTTTCTGCTCAAAAAAGGCTCTCGACCCTTCACGTAGGCTCTCAGCTATTTCCTGCTGAGTCATCTCAGAAGTTAACTTCTCAGGAGCCTTGACTTCCTTGGGGTTCTCAGGAGCCCGCACACTTTTTCCACGTTTCTTGACAGGGGTGGACGACGGGAACAGCTTCCGCTTTGTCAAGTTACTAGTGGGCGCATCAGTCGGTTGACGGGACAGCGCGGGAGATGGACTCGCGGCGGGATCCCAAACTTCGTGGGGGGAGGCGGGTGGACTTTGATGTGGTGAATGTCTAACGGGAGGAGTCGGTGGCCTTGGCTCCGAGTCTGGAAACTTGATGTATTTCTTCTTCCATAGAACGATACCAAACTCAACATCTCCCAATGTCTTCTCGCCTTCAGCTCCAGGAAATTCAAGACGTATTGCGTTGAATCCCGGCATAACTTTCGTGACCCCGACACGAGCAAATCCAGGCGGAATCACACCAAAATGGAAGGTTTCTCCAGGTTGATGTCGTAAAGCATAGCCAGTCGCCACCGGACAAGTAATGTTCATCATCGGCGCATGTAACTCACAATTTGTCTTCTCCGTGATATCATCCACGGGGTAGTGAGCCGCCGATGGTTCAGCAACTGGTTCATCAACTGCAGGATCTTGTAGCTGCGTGGAACCCACGCTGCTTTTCCGCTGAGATGGGCAGGCATCGCCTGCAGGATCTTCTACTCGCAGTTGAGATTCCCTGGTCTGGGTCATTGAGGCCAGTTGCTTCTGCACATCCTGCACCGTGCGTTCTAATGCAGTAACCCTCTCCGCCTCCCTCTTCTTACTTCTGCAATGTTTTCTATAAGTTGCAACGTCTTCCGGAAACCCTTCAAGAAAACCAACCCCGCCTCCTCTGGCTCGACATCGCCCCCAGTGTTCTTTATTCCCGAGGGCTTGTGAAAGCTCGTCGTCCTCTCTATCGGGAACAAATTTTCCCTCCTTGACTAGTACTATGACATTTTTTATTTTTCTGATGACTCTTCTAATTTTTCTCCGCCATTTTCCCTTTGCAACAATCAGCCCTGTTTCTGGGTGCAACACTGCCCCATGCGCGAACAACCAGAACTTGGACCTGTCGGGCCAGTCATCTGTCTGTGGAGTGATCCCTTTTAGTCGCAGCTCGTCTTCATAGGCTTGCCACTTAGGCAAGGCAGTCTTGTAGCCACCTGAGCCCAAATGATGGAAATATTTCTTCTTCGAGGCATTCAACTTATTTTGTGTCGATCGGGCCACAGAGACGCCCGAATTCTTATACGCCGCAAATTCAGCCCAATCATCTTTTAGCTTCTCTAGATGTCCTTTGAAAACTATATCTTTGTTCCCATATTTTCTCCACAATGTGTTCTTCCAGTTGTTGAATTGCTGGGCCATCTTGCTAAGAGTCCACTCCTTGACTTTATCCTTCATCTTCTGTGGGAGATCTGCCGGTAGGTTGAATTTAGACATCATCGAGTCCCAAAGGGTCTCTTTAATTCTTTCCTCGAGATATTTTGCGCCTATGTTGGCTTTCTTCGGCTCATTCCATTCTGTCACAGTGATCGGGACCATGTCCCTTACAAAAACTCCGCACTGCCGTACATATTTATTGTAGATTCCATCGGGTTTCTCTGGTTTGCCTTTGAAGGTAACTTCGTCGATCGACAACGTTGCACCTTCCGGGAGCTTTAACCCTTGGGCCGGGCCTCGTACGGGGATTGACGACTTAGATCCAGAGGGCTGAAAGAAAAATGTTTCGTTAATAAGTGCGCATATAAATCAATTAATGCATCTAGCTATAGTGATCAACAAGACTTAATATATACCTTCTTCTTAGCTAGGGCATCGTCCGCCTTAGATCCAGACGGTTCTTCTTCGTCGTCGTCGTCATCTCTGAATTTTTCTAACTCAAGTCCCTCACCGGAGTCATTCAAACATTTCGCGCTGAATTCTTCGGCGTCTTCTCCGTCGGAATCTTCTCCATCGGAATATTCTCCATCGGAATTGGGTCCGGCAGCGGTGTTATATATTATTTGTTGGAGACGGTCTTCTTCCTCCAAATCTCGGACGAAGGTGGGGGCATCGTCCGCCATAGCTCAATGTCACTGCAAATTTTGAAACTTAGCAATATTTCTAACTTAACAATATTTCGAACTTAACAATATTTCTAACTTAGCAATATTTGAAACTTAGCAATATTTCAAACTTAACAATATTTCAAACTTAGCAATATTTGAAACTTAGCAATATTTGAAACTTAGCAATATTTCAAACTTTACAATATTTCTAACTTTACAATATTTCAAACTTAGCAATATTTGAAATTTAGCAATATTTCAAACTTAGCAATATTTCAAACTTTACAATGTTTCAAACTTTACAATATTTCAAACTTAGCAATATTTGAAATTTAGCAATATTTCAAACTTAGCAAAATTTCAAACTTTACAATGTTTCAAACTTTACAATGTTAAACTATATTTGAAACTTAGCAATATTTGAAATTTGCAATATTTGAAACTTTGCAATATTTCTAACTTTCAAAATTGCTAACTTTCAAAAATGCTAATTGAAACTTAGCAAGATTTGAAACTTTGCAATATTTGAAACTTGCAATATTTGAAACTTAGCAACATTTTTTATTTTGAACAACAAATTTTCATACTCATTTTAAACAAGAATTTTCATACAAAAATTACAAAAGTACAAAGTACTAAATTACAAAAAATGCTATCTATATTTTCATTCTAAGCTATCTATATTTCTGTTATTTTGCTATCTACAAAATGAATAAAATGCTATCTATATTTTGCTATCTACAAAATTGGTACAAATTTCTAAAAATGCTAAACAAAATTTAAAACTTAACTAAAAACAGTAATAAAAAAAGTAATAACAAAAAAATTGCTACTAAAAAAAAGACTTAGCTAAACTAAACTTAGCTAAAAAAACAGTACTCAAATTACTTAGGTAAACTAAACTTAATATTAACTAAAAAAAACAGTACTAAATTTTTTTTTACCTTGATGTGGTACTGTGGTGTGGCCGGCCGGAGTGGAGAGAGAGCAGCGCGGTGGAGCACGCGCGGCGGCCGGGGTGCGCGCGGGGCGTCTGCGGCGTCGAGTGGGTGCGCGCGGCGGCCGGAGTGGGCGTCGTCGTCGACGTACGGGGGAAATGGAGCGGCGGCTGAGAGGGCGGCGCGGCGGTCTCGTCGGAGTGGGCGCCCGGGGCGTCGACGGCGTGGAGCGGGCGCGGGGCGTCGACGGCGTGGGGGCGTCGACGGCGCGGACGGCGGGGGGCGTCGACGGCGTGGACGCGGCAGGGCTTCGCCGGCGTGGTGTCGAGAGAGCGCGCGGGCGTCGTCGTCTTCTTCGAGCAGAGAGTTAGCGAATTTGGGGATCGATCCCCTGCTTTAACTGCAGAACAGGCCTTTAGTACCGGTTGTAGACTACAACCGGTACTAAAGGTGCCTTTTGGGCCGCGGCGAAAATTCCCGCGCGCAGCCCAGCCCTTTAGTACCGGTTGTAATTAACAACCGGTACTAATGGGCTTTTTGAATTTTTTTTCTCTAGTTTTTTTTTCTTTCTTTTGTTTTCTGTTTTTTATATCTATTTGGTTTCTATTTTGTTTTTTTCTCTACTTTCTTCTCTACTGCCACCAGGTGATGTCGCCGCAGTAGTCACCCGACGCGGACGCCGAGATCTGAAGACGGAGGAAAGCCATATCGGCGGGGGCGACGCCCCGATTCAATCCTCTTCAGGCGAGCACGCCAACCGACGACCACCGCCGGGAGCAGGCCACACCACCTCTAGTACCTCCGCAGAAAGGTCAGAGCAAACCCAACCGCGACGAAGAGAGGAACAGAGGACACAATCTCCAAAAGTAAAACAAAGACTCTACCTATCTCCCATCAATGCAGAGACGATTTATCATACAACTAGACATCTACGTTACAACTTCACTAGTTCTAAATACTGGATAGAACAAATTAAGGTACAACTTGAAATTACGAAGCTTCAGCCTTCTTGCTCAGTGCTTCAACCCGCCTTCTTGCTCGGTAGAACGGACTATTCGTAACTTTCCTGTCAAACTTCTCTACAAGCGTGAGCATTTCTGCACGAATTTGGAGCGGGGTCCTATACGGAAACCCATCGCGGCATAGCTTCGCCCCGAGCAAAGCGAGATGACTCTCAGTGTGCAAAATTTCTTCAATTGGAACTATCCTACCATCTACCTTCAAATTGCTCGAAAGCCTGGCGAGATGCTCGGATGCGGAAATGTGAAACCCGGACACACACTTCTCGCAAGGACCAATACACACCATGCTTGCGCTCAAGTGAGTACCATGCCTACCTTCGACTGGGTTTTATAGAACTACCGGTGGCGGCATTTGGGGGGAACGATAGCGGGAAATATTTGGGCGGGAAACGGTGGCGGGATCGAATTAAGTTGCCTACCTTCTCCAGTGGATCAGGAAGAAGCACACGGATCATGTGTTTCCTTCCAGCGATTGGGAGCCGTTGGATCAAGCGGTGTGTTTCTTTCGAGCGCTTGTGAGCCCTTGGATCAGGAAGAAGCACACGGATCGTGTGTTTCCTTCCAGCGCTTGGGAGCCGTTGGATCAAGCGGTGTGTTTCTTTTAAGTGCTTGTGAGACGTTGGATCAGGGGTGAGCTCGACTTTAGTCCCGGTTGGTGTTACCAACCGGTACTAAAGAAGCACACGGATCGTGTGTTTCTTTCAAGCGCTCGTGAGACGTTGGATCAGAGGTGTGTTTCTTTTAAGTGCTTGTGAGACGTTGGATCAGGGGTGAGCCCGACTTTAGTCCCGGTTGGTGTTACCAACCGGTACTAAAGAAGCACACGGATCGTGTGTTTCTTTCAAGCGCTCGTGAGACGTTGGATCAGAGGTGTGTTTCTTTTGAGGGATTGTGAGCTGTTGGATCAGCAGTATCACGACCACTTCGTGAGCCACATGACCCTATATATAGCCCACCTCCCGGAAGTCCAGCGTCACTCACTCACTCACACAAAACATTCCATCGTCACTCGGAGAGGCATCTTTGGGCAACCAGCGGCAAGACGTCTCTGATGACCTGCGACCGTTCCAAACGGTTGCAGATCATCAGAGATGTCTTGCTGGACGGTTGTAGATCATCAGAGACGTCTTACCTCTGCTTGGATCGAAGTGGCGCTCAAACACAAAACATTCGGGTTTCCTAGCTATGCCCGACACTGAATGCAACGACATTCGACCGTGAATCAGTGTCGGGCTATAGCTAGGAGAAACCGTGTGTTTTGTTTCCCAGGTTACTCACTCATATATTCGGGTTCCCTAGCTACGTCCTGCAACCGTTTAGATCTCTCTTCTGAGTTTTCAGGACATAGTTACATAAAAGGTTTAATACATTATTACACATCAGCAACAACATCCCTATCTAGTGTTCACTTTTTCTTCTTGTGTGTCCCTTTCTTCTGATTGCGTCGTAGCCATGGACAATCTTCATCATTCAACACGGTGCTTGGGTCAGTTTTCACTTTGAAGGGCGGAATTTCAGCAAACTTATTGTAATCTTCTGACATGTCTGTCTTGTCCTCCACTCCCACGATGTTTCTTTTTCCTGAAAGAACTATGTGGCGCTTTGGCTCATTGTATGATGTACCGGCTTGCTTATCTTTTCTTTTTTTCGGTCTGGAAGACATGTCCTTCACATAGAAAACCTGAGCCACATCATTGGCTAGGACGAATGGCTCGGTTTTGTACGCAAGATTTTTGAGATCCACTGTAGTCATTCCGTACCGCTTGTCTATCTCTACCCCGCATGACAGGTTAACCCATTTGCATAGAAACAAAGGGATCTTAAAATAAGGTCCATAGTCAAGTTCCCATATCTGCTGTATGCAACCATAATATGTGTCCTTTGTTCCATCATCGTTTGTTGCATCAAAGCGGACACCACTGTTATGGTTAGTGCTCTTTTTGTCTTGGGTTTCCGTGTAAAATGTATTCCCATTTATCTCGTACCCTTGGAAAGTCAATATAGTCGAAGATGGTGTCTTGGCCAACAAGTATAGCTCTTGTCCAACAGTGTTGTCATTAATGAGATGTGTACGCAACCAACTGCCGAAAGTATCCACGTGTTTTTCTTTAATCCAGAAGTCAGTCTTCTCCGGGTATTCTGAGCGTAAAATATCCATGTGTTCCACGATATACGGAGCCACCAATCTGGAATTTTGTAGAACTGTGTAGTGTGCTTGAGTGAAAGAATGCCCGTCCATACTTCTTGTTGCTTTCTTTCCTAGCGTGCCTTTTCCACGCAGTCTCCCCTCATGGCGTGATTGAGGAACACCGATGGGCTTAAGATCTGGAAGAAAGTCAACACAGAACTCAATGACCTCCTCTGTTCCATAGCCCTTGGACATGCTTCCTTCTGGCCTAGCACGGTTATGAACGTATTTCTTTAAGACTCCCATGAACCTCTCAAAGGGGAACATGTTGTGTAGAAATACAGGACCGAGAATGGAAATCTCTTCGACTAGGTGAATTATGAGGTGCGTCATAATATTGAAGAAGGCCGGTGGAAAGACCAACTCAAAGCTGACAAGACATTGGACCACACCCGTCTGTAAACTTGGTAGAGTTGCTGGATCAATTACCTTCTGAGAAATTGCATTCAGGAATGCACATAGCTTGACAATGGGTACTCGAACGTTTTCCGGTAGAAGCCCCCTCAATGCAACAGGAAGTAATTGTGTCATAATCACGTGGCAGTCATGAGACTTCAGGTTTTGGAACTTTTTCTCTGCCATGTTTATTATTCCCTTTATATTCGACGAGTAGCCAGACGGGACCTTGATACTGCTCAGGACTTGAAAAAAGATCTCCTTCTCTTCTTTGGTAAGAGCGTAGCTGGAAGTACCTTCATACTTCTCTGAATTCAGGTTGTCTCTTCCGTGGTGCGAACTTTGCTGGTCCTGCCGTGCATCCGCTGTATCTTTCGTCTTCCCATACACGCCTAAGAAGTTTAGCAGGTTCACGCAAAGATTTTTCGTCACGTGCATCACGTCGATTGCAGAGCGAACCTCTAGGATTTCCCAATAGGGTAAATCCCAAAATATAGATTTCTTTTTCCACAAGGGTACGCGCTTGTTTGCGTCTTTCGGAACATTTAGACTGCCAGGACCCTTTCCAAATATTACTTCCAAATCCTTGACCATGCCATATACAACATCACCATCACGGCGTGTAGGCTTCGTCCGGATATCTGCCAAACCTTTGAAGTGCTTGCCTCCGTTTCTTACGTGATGCCCGGTTGGAAGAAACTGACGATGCCCCATGTACACAATCTTCTTACCTATATATGCACTGTCAGTCTTATCTAAACAGTGCGTGCATGCCTTGTATCCCTTGTTCGACTGTCCTGAAATGTTACTAAGAGCAGGCCAATCATTGATGGTTACAAACAGCAACGCTCGTAGGGGAAATTCCTCTTGTTTGTACTCATCCCACACACGTACACCTTCGTCAGACCACAACTGTAAAAGTTCGTCAACTAATGGCCTCAGATACACATCAATGTCGTTGCCGGGTTGTTTCGGTCCTTGGATAAGCACTGGCATCATAATATACTTTTGCTTCATGCACAACCAAGGGGGAAGGTTATAGATACATAGAGTCACGGGCCAGGTGCTATGACTGCTGCTCTGCTCCCCAAACGGATTCAAGCCATCTGTACTTAGACCAAACCTTAAGTTCCTTGCGTCAGCTGCAAAATCACCAAACGCACTGTCGATTTTTCTCCACTGAGACCCATCAGCGGGGTGTCTGAGCATCTCGTCTTCCTTACGGTCTTCTTTGTGCCATCGCAACAACTTGGCATGCTCTTTGTTTCGGAACAAACGTTTCAACCGTGGTATTATAGGAGCATACCACATCACCTTCGCGGGAACCCTCTTCCTGGGGCTCGGCTCGCCCTCAATATCACCTGGGTCATCTCGCGCGATCTTATACCGCAATGCACCGCATATCGGGCATGCATTCAAATTCTCGTACTTCTCACCGCGGTAGAGGATGCAGTCATTGATGCATGCATGTATCTTCTGCACCTCTAATCCTAGAGGGCAGACAATCTTCTTTGCTTCGTACGTGCTGTGGGGCATTTCATTATTCCTCGGAAGATTCTTCTTAAATATTTGTAGCAACTCTTGAAATGCCTTGTCAGATATTCCATTCTTTGCCTTCCACTGCAGCAATTCCAGGGTGGTACCTAGCTTTTTCTGGTCATCTTCACAATTTGGGTACAACGGTTTTTTGTGATCCTCTAACATGCGCTCCAGCTTCGACCACTCGTTTTCAGTTACGCAGTTCATCTGTTCATCACGAATGACCTGATGAAGATCATCATCGTCGGACTGATCAACAATGACCTCATGCTCTTCCCCCATTGTAGTATCACCGTGTTCATCAGAGAACACGGGATAGTTGTCATCATCCTCTTCTTCAGGGTTTTCCATTATAACCCCTCTTTCTCCGTGCTTGGTCCAACAAAAATAATTGGGCATGAAGCCTTGTCGCAACAAGTGGGAGTGTATGGTTCTTACGCTCGGGTAATTCCTGTTATTCCGACATTCATCACATGGACAAATCATAAAACCATTCTTCAGCTTGTTTAACTTAACCACATCGAGAAAACGAATCATGCCATCAATGAACTCGGGACAGCGTCGATCACTGTACATCCATTCTCGGCTCATCTACATTACATAAATATATCAAAAACCATTACACCAGCTAAATAATGAATAGAGATACGTGACCAAATTAATTTATACAAGTTCATCACATTAAAATCAAAGTAGAGTAGTGCCCAAATGTAATACATAGTTCTCACGAAATCAGGGGACGGGACGACACTATATAAAACCATAAATTATATTTCAATTCGAGCTCAAAATGCATATAAAACAAATGAAATCCCTAATTTAGTCATTTCATCAAACACCTTGCAAGCACAACCAAAATCAAACTTGCTAAACTTGCACGAAAATGAGCTAAACTTGAAAAGCCGGAAGAGAAGATGAAGAAGTTGCTAACCCTTGTATAGGGTGCCACCAATCTTGACAAATGTTGGAAAAAAATGGGTGACCTAGAGCTTGGGAGGGCTTGGGAGAGAGGAAAAATGGGGTTGGGGTCGAGTTTCTCCAAAATGGAGCTGGCTCGGCCGGGTGGAATATAGGCAGGACCTTTAATACCGGTTTTATTTACCAACCGGTACTAAAGGGCCTGCCGTGGGGCCACTGACCGTGGCCTGCGGGGCTGAACCCTTTTAGTACCGGTTGGCAATAGAAACCGGTACTAAAAGGTTTCCTTTAGTACCGGTTGTTCAGACCAACCGGTACTAAAGGTCCTCGCCGCGGGCCCTAGCTGGCGCCCAAGCCCAACCGGTGTTAATGCCCCCTTTAGTACCGGTTTTAGTGGCAACCGGTACTAAGGGGCGCACCAATGCCTCTGTTTCTACTAGTGTCTTTTTGCGGGTATGTGAGAGTTTATTTTACAATGCTACACAAATCCACAACGAAATAGCTAGGTAGTGACAATATATTACTTGTATCCATGGATATATAGATATATAAAAGCTGAGCGGAAGGATAGGACTAGCAGACCAAGTAAAGTAACAGTTGTAGAAAGGACAGGTCCTGTTTAACACCTTCTGCTGAAATAAGAAAATATCTTTCAGCTTTAAAACTGTTCAACTTACAAATTCTGACTCTAAAAGTAACAACACTTGCAGCCTCCGTGTGGAAAAAAGAGTAGAAACACACGGATTGCATAGTCAGGTGTCATCTCCATGTACGTGTTTTTCTGAATGCACCAGCATGATTTTTGGTACCATTGTAAGCATCATCCTTCATCTACTTCTTTTGCTGCCACATAAGGCAAACAAATGAATATCAGCGATGGAAATTTTCTGACAGAAAGCTAGCTCATGTGCCAATTAGCTATACATATCCAGCCTGATGTACCAATCTCTTCCTTTTTCTTAGATAGATATTGTTGTAAAAATGCTCAACACTTAATTAGCGCCCATCTCACTGGGAAAAGAAATTGGACAACGCGGCTGGTAGACGACCAAAGGAAAGGGTGACAGAAATAATACGAACCGTTCTGACTTACAGGTAGTATATATGGTGGATAATTATTTACAACTTTAGGTACAAATCTGTTGACGTACGAAACCAAATTGTGGAAGCCGTACTGATTTTATTATTAGGTAAAAATAGATACCACTAGTTCATTAGATGACTTGGATGGATCACACCAAAAATTTCCACGAAACAGGCTTGCGCCCCGCTATATTAATATAGCAACCAACCGATACAACAACGAAACCACTGCCGGGGCAAACAGCACAATCCAGCCCAAAAGAAACAAAAAAAGAAACAGAAAAGAAACAACGCCGACAAAGGCGGTTCGACGAAAACGAAGATGACTCGCAACCGCTGCGCCCTCCGGAGAATCCCACCACGCTCCTAGCACTCCGACGCTCCTCGTACCAAGCAGCACCTCCAAGAAAGTGATCGACGACGACGCTGCTGCCTGAACCGGGACTAGGGTTACCCCTGGTACCCGTCCTAGGGTTTCCCCCGGTACATCATCGGGGTTGGGAGGAGGTACACCCGACGCCCTTCAGGAAGGACGGCGATACCCGTAGGCGTCACCGCATCGGTGTCGAGACCGACAGGGATTTCTCCCAACCCCCAAGAAACCACACCCCCGGATACACCATAGTGCTCCACCAGACTTGCCACCCACCAGCACACGCCACCACGATCTTGCAATCATCATCGCCGTCTCACCGTGAACCATGATGCGAGGTCGGGAAGACCGAGAAGAAGGGGCACCGGCAAGGAACAACAGTCACTAGTAGGGAAGTGCCTTTCTGTAGCGCACCAAAATAGCTTTCTGTGGCGCATGGTGGGTGCGCCACAGAAGTCTCGCCACAAAAATAGTATTTCTGTGGCGCACCCTTATGTGCGCCACAGAAAGTAGACAATTCGGTGGCGCACTATCCGAATGCGCCACAGAAATATTGCTCATGCGCCACAGAAATATTAGTCCATGCGCTGATGAATTTGACAATAATTTATCTGTGGTGCACTTGCTTCGTGCGCCACAGAATATGGTGCGCCACTAAATTATTTGCTGAATTATCGATTATTTGTTGTATTATCGATTATTTGCTCTATTAATTTGACAATAATACATGTATATTACAGTATTTATACAGAAAATAATAGAAACAATAATATATTTTGACACAGTATTAAAACAGACAGATAAATATGTCATTATGATCTTGTTGGGTCGCTGACGGAGAACACGTCTAGCTCCACTGGTAGGATTGAGCCTTCTGGTGTATCGGCTCCGGGAACGGTTTATAGCAGTCTTTCGTCATCCACGTCCTCATGTCATTTTGCTTGTCTAGGCGTTCTTCGATCTCCCACTTAGACAACCCTGGAGATGAATTGGAATATATATTTGATTAATAATATAAATAGAGTATGATTTATTCATCTAATTAAGTGGATAAGTCTATAATAAAGAAAATAAAGAAGCACTTCTATCGAGTGAGGCAAGGCTTTTCTTTTACAATACATCCTACCTCTGGCGTTGTGTAAGGACCCCCATTCTTCCATGACATCTTCCAAAATGATTAGCGATAACTGCCTCTGGATGCGATGGAAGTCTTCTCTAAGCTCAGAATCGGTGATTTTCCCCACATTTGTGCTCCATTCTTGGAGACTAGATGGCCACCTCGTTGTCTCTACATCCGGACAAGCCCTTTAATGTGATGGAGGACGTAGAAGGCATCCTTCACGCTGCCAGACGCATGCTTGATGCAATGGAACCCGGTCCCATGCCAGAAAATGTGTTTGTTGTCCTTCGTTAAACGTTCCCCATTCTTTTCTTTGTGGAAGTGGCCTCCCTTTTGGGCATAGCCCTCGAGAGTCTCATCGAGAACACCCTTTATTCTGGTGTAGTCTTTAAGACTCCCCGAGTCGAAATAAGTGGCAACGGACCACCTCGGGCTTACGACGATGAGTATTGTGTACTCGTCACTGCTCAACACAATTGAAACGGAATGTTGGAAAGGATCAACAACTGAAGAAATCTATAAGAAATCATAAGATACGACGGCGGCGACCAGATGTGTACTTACTCGGAAAAGAAACGGAAGCTGCTCCACCTCGCAAACGGAATGTTGGAAAGGATCAACAACTGAAGAAATCTATAAGAAATCATAAGATGTTCTTATTCCTTCGGCGGCGACCGAGACAGGATCGGTTGACCAGCTTCATGAACTCGGCTCAAGCCATCCGCACGGGGTGATACCATGTCTTCATACCCCCGGATAGTCGTCTTAGGAGCTGGCTTACTTCTCTTCCTGTGCTTCTTCTTCTTTACCTCTGGGGATGCTGGGGGTGCATCTTCTGTAGTAGGCACATTGATTGAGTACTTGTTGGAGCCGAAGTTGATCACTGGGGGAGGCCCTTTTCTCCATCCCTCAATCCAAACCCTGACAGACTCACAGACTGTAGTAAAGATCGACGTGAACGTCGTTGTCACTGCCTATGTGATTACCGTCTGAATCATACTATTTTCCTCTCTCGGTTCCTCGCCTCCTGTTCGAGAACCCCCGGCCTCGTTATTGTCAGCCATGTTCGTCTCACCTATAAGAAAAAATGTCAAAGTTAGTACACCAAATATAAGAAAAAATCACTTAATTAAGTACTAAGATACCCGGCCCATGCATTAGTCGCAATACCCCATATGTCTTGTTTTTAGCAAAGCCATGCCAAAATTCACGAAAAATTTCGGCATGACCTTTGCTAAAAAATGGGACATATGGAGTAGCCGAATTTGCCGGAACGGAAGTTAATCGACGTTCCGGCAAACTCAGGGGCCTCATGGGTACATGCAGACATTTTACAAATCATGTTGCCGGCATCTCCGGCCGGACAACAACAAACACATATCCACATCTGCCGGCCGACAACAAACACAATACCATATCCACATCTTCACGTGTCCTATTTTTAGCAAAGTCATGCCAAAATTCACGAAAAATTTCGGCATGACCTTTGCTAAAAAAGGGACATATGGAGTACCCGAATTTGCCGGAACGGAATTTAATCGACGTTCCGGCAAACTCAAGGGCCTCATGGTTACCTGCATAGATTTCACAAATCATGTTGCCGGTATCTACGGCCGGCAACATCCACATACACGACACGCTGGTCGGAACACAAACAACCACGACACGATGGTCGTGGTAGCACAGAACACATGGTCACCGGGTTAACCAATAGCTCACCAAAGAGGGAACTATAGTTGAGGAGATAGTTGATGTAGTCGAAGCCGGTGGTCTGCACAAGAAAAAAAATTCACATCCATATATATCTTCATTTTCTTTAAAAAGTACCAACTTTGGATCATTTCTAAAGCATCAAATCTTGATCCTATTTCATATTAACCCTCATGGATCTCTTGTACTAAGTTAATACTTCATAATTAACCCCAGAAATAATTTTTTGAATACATCTAGAACCTTAATTGAAGGCATTTTTGTAGGTATGTTTAAACAGTAACCATATTTAACTTAGCAAAATTTTAAATTTTTTTGGTCTCCAAAATTTTCCTAACACCACTAGCACCAATTAGAAGCATTAGCAACTACTTGCAGCAAACACTCAACAACCAAATGAATCAAATTCTGTAAAAATATGGGTTTGGCATCTGACCAAACACCTTGTGTGCCGGTGTGGAGGGGAGGGAGAGGGGATGGAAGGAGCAGCACCTCGGGGAGGGGATAGTGGAGGGGAGGGAGAGGGGATGTCGAGGGCGTCGGCGGCGTCGGCGTCGAGGTGACGGGCCGGTGGTGAGGACGTGGTGGAGTGGCGGCGAGGACGCGGCCGGTGGAGTGGCGGCGAGGACGCGGTGGCGGTGAGGACGCGGTGGAGTGGCGGCGAGGACGCGGTGGTCGTCGAGCGCGCGGGCGGGAGCTGCCGGCGGCGAGGGCACGGCCGGTGGTCGTCGAGCGCGCGCGCGGTTAGCTAGGACTTGCGAATTTTGGATGAAGAGGCGCAGCGCGATGGCGGGTCCACATGTAAGTGGGCACAAAATATTTCTGTGGCGCACCGTTGGATTGGTGCGCCACAGAAAGTCTGTGGCGCGCCACAGAATTATCAAGTACAAAATTTAAAAAGCTGTGCTGCTGTTTGATGACACAAACAGCATCACAGCCCAGTGGTTTCCAACAGTCCAAATTAACCCTGATAGCCAGGTTCGAATCCTGGCAAACTCACTTTTTTTTTAACTTTTTTTCTTTAAAATTTGGTTCAAAAATTTGCATTGTCTCACACACAATGTATATTCAATTCATACACATATTCAATTCATTGACTCATACATATTCAAAAACTTGCATTGTCTCACACACACACACACACAAATTAAATACACCAAAAAAGTATTCTTCGTCTTGTTGGTTCCGCGAGCTAGCTTCTCTTCTTTCCCTTCTTCGTGGTTGAAAACTTTAGGCCGGTCACCTTGAGATTTCTTCGCGTGAACGGACAACCTTTAGTAGGTAGGGAGGTCTTCCTTCTTTGTGTACTAGTAGTAGGCATGTCGAAGAACTTGTCGAATTCCTCCTCGATCTTTGGCTCGTTGTCCAAGTCTTCCTCGGTGGCGTCTCCTTCCATTCCGATGATGCTCCTCTTGCCCCTCCTCACGACAACACGGTTAGGTTTTGACGGGTCGGTAATGAAGAAGCATTGCTCAACTTGGCTAGCGAGTACCCATGGCTCATTTTTTGTGGTGGCGTTCTTCGATTTGGCATCGGGTATAACCATGGTGGTAAAATACCGGTCTTCTTTGACGACGTCCTTGGCCCATCTCACACGGAACATTGGCACCAACTCTCCACAGTAGTTGAGCTTCCATATCTCCTCGATCCTTCCGAAGAATCTTTCCTTGACAGTAGCCTCGTCATCGGCGTAGGATAGCATAGTTACTCCTGAGTTTTGATATTCGCTATACCTGTCCTTTTCCTCGGTGCAGAATCTGAAACCGCCGATGTCGTACGACTGATAGGTCTTTACGTTCTGCCCGGCGCCCTGTGATAAGGAGAATATGAGTTTTTCCTCTTCCGTAGATGGCTTCCTACTCTCTGCTTCAAGCAGTTGCCTTTTCTTGAACCAACGCGTCAAGCTGGAGTTGTGCTCTCTAATTACGTCTCCCTTCTTCCTCTGTCGTCTCATGTCGACGTAATTCTGCTCGATTAAGATTTTGTGCTCTTCCACAAAAAATTCGGTCACTTTTAAGTGTTGTAGCGCGACCCGGTGAGCCCTGCCGAGGTCGTCTTTTTTACCATGAATGCCAACAAAGATTGAGCGGTAGCCGTCGTGGTGACCAACTCCATCGAGCCTGCCGAGGTGTGTCCTGGTGGGCAGACCGACATCCTCGTTCTCGGTCCTTAGATAATTCTGGCAGAAGGAGATGCACTCGTAGGTTAAAAATCCCTTGGCCATGCTTGCGTCTGGACGTGCCCTGTTGCGAACGTATCCTTTCATGACACCATTCTGCCTTTCGAACGGCATCATGTAGTGCAGGAACGTCGGACCGAGCTGCCTGATGTCATCAATGACATGGAGAAGGAGATGCACGCAGATATCAATGAATGCGGGCGGGAAGTAAATCTCGATCTCGCATAGTATCACCACGATCTCTTCCTCAAGCATGTCGAGCTGCTTCACACCGATCGGCTTCCTGCTGACGACGTCGATAAAGTTGCAAAGGGCAGACAACGTATCACGGACGTGCTCATCCATTAACCCTCGGATCACAATGGGAAGTATCTGTGTCATCAGCACGTGACAATCGTGAGACTTCATGCCGGTGAACCTCTTCTTTGTTGCATCCAGATATCTGCTTATCTTCCCCGAGTAACCGTGAGGAACTTTGACTCCTAGAAGGCACCTGAAAAACTGCTCGAGCTACTCTGGACTCATACTGAAGCAGGCAGCGGGAAGCATCACCGTGTTCTTCTTTGCCCTTTTGCGGCGACCTTGAGTCCCTTCTGTCTGATCATCATCATCATCGTCGTCATCACTATCGAGGGCCTGAAGTTCTGTCCTGATGCCAAGCCATTTCAGATCGTATCTTGCTTTTGTCCCATCCTTGGTCTTATCCGACATGTGGCAAAGTGTGCCAAGCAGACTCTCGGTAACATTCTTCGTAATGTGCATCATATCGAGGCTATGTGGCGTCTTGAGGACCTTCCAGTACTCCAAGTCGTGGAAAACAGACCTCGCTTTCCATACGGTGCCGAGACGTGACCGTGATCGATGAGAGAGCGTGTGATGTTGGAGAGAAACTAGTGGACAAAAAGAGATGTATTGGAGGCTCTCCTAAACCCTCACCAATAATTTATCAAACAAAATAGGTTTTACTAGAAAAAATGGAGAAAACTATGGGCAAAATAGGAGGGGAGGGAAGAGAAATACGAGCTAGGTGGAGGTGGAGGAGGAAGAAGAGAAGAAGTAAATGGTGGTAGGTAGAGGGGGTTGCCACCTTTTTGTAGATCTGGAGGCAACATTTTATGGCGCATGCATCACGGTGCGCCACAGAAACATGTCTTTCTATGGCGCACCACCATGCATGCGCCACAGAATGTTGCCCACTTAAATTATTGGTGGGGCCGCACCATGTTTTCTGTGGCGCACAATTCCGCATGCGCCACAGATAAATTACCAATGCAATCATTGGAGGGGCCCCACCGAATTTTTGTGGCGCATGTGGATGGATGCGCCACAGAAAGGTCACCAGATATTTGTGGTGGTGGGACCCACCATTTTTCGGTGGCGCACGCATGCACGTATGCGCCACAGTATTTTGTGGCGCATTAGGAGTGGTGCGCCACAGAACATTTTTTGTGGCGGATGGCAGGTTTGGTGCGCCACAGATAGGAAATCCACAGAAAGGCACTTCCCTACTAGTGAGTACAGTAGTACGCGGGAGGGATCCACCTCCACCGCCACCTGCGGTAGCCGACCGGATGCAGCAGCCGGGACACACCAGGCCCTCACTGGCCCGGCCGAGCCCGACATGGGCCCGTAAAGTCCCTGCCGCCGCACTGCAGCAAGCGCGTCACCGTCCCCGCCGTCCCCTTTAACAGCCTCTGCTCGTCAATCCACCGGAGGAGCCGCCACCACGCCCAAGGCGGCCCGCCCATACCCAGATGGGGCCCTAAGGGCCCATATCTGGGCCGGGAGGGCGCTGCCGGCCGCACGCCGGCGACCAGCCTGCCGCGCTCGGGCAACCACGGCCCCAGCAGCCAACGAGCTGCTCCACCGCCACCATGTCCACCCGAAGAGCTCCGGACCGAAGCTGGCCGAGATGCACCGCCGCGTGCCACCGCATGCCGCGCCACCAGCCTGCACGCGCGGGTAGAGACCGGCCGCCGCCGCCGGCACCAGCACCGCCTAGGCAGAGCCCGGCGGCCCGACCCGACGGCGGCGGGGATGAAGAGCAGAAGGAGCGGGCTAAGAGGCGGCGGGCTAGGGTTCCCCTGCACGCCCACGCGGGGGCGAGACAGGGGAGAGGGAGGAAGGGGGAGGGGGAGGCGGAGGGGAGGGGGCGGCGCGGCGGCGGCTGGATCTAGGGTTCGGTACCACACCAAAAATTTGTACCCGATAAGTGCTCCATGATGCTTATGTAGAAATACTTGGCGGCCTTGCACTTTGCAACTCAAAGACACAGTCTGGTGCATGCATCGTGAAACGAACTCTATAGATATTGCTGCGTCGGTGTGTCCAGTACCACCTACATTTAACCCAGACTCTGGGTAGAACAAGACTAGAAGCACATCTACGTATCCTGATGTCTCCCCTTCCGAGAACCGACGATTTTGCAAATGAATTGGCCGGTGTAACTATGATAAGATGGAGAACGGACATATACAAGAGAAGACAACACTCGAACTTATATCGTGTTCTACCTACGTATGGGCGTATGGCCTCTTCCAACATATATCATGTAAGAGTTTATTTTACAATGCTACACAAAACCACAACGAAATAGCTAGCGAGTGCCGATATATTACTTACATCGATGTATAGATAGATATATAAAAGCTGAACGGAAGGAAGGACTAGCAGATAAAGGCGTTAAGTAAGGTTCCAGTTTCCGTTCTAGAAAGGACAGGTCCTGTTTAACACGTTGAAATAAAAAATAATTATCAGCTTTATGACCTTCAACTTCCAAATTCTGCCTTTAAAAGTAACGACACTTGGAGCTCAACCTCCAAGGTTGAACCGCTTCCACTTTGAGAACTTCTGGCTCAGTCAGCCAGGTTTTCAGGAAGCGGTTCGACTAAAGTGGGCGGTGACGGCTGCACATCCTCCTCGTGTTTATAATGCGGTAGATGTGTGGCACCACTGTGCCCAGATGACACGCCAATTCATGAGGGGTTCGGGTGCCAATCTGGGAGCTGAGCTGCGACAGAGGAAGGCCTCTCTCTCTTAGAGGAGATCCAGACCCTGGATCTCGCCTCAGATTCTGTTGGCCTTACCGCTGAGGAGTGGCTTCAGCGGTACGCCCTTGAGAACTCCCTTATGGAGATCTACAAGGGGGAGGAGACTTTCTGGCGACAGCGCAGTCGCCAGAACTGGATCCTCAAAGGCGATGCGAATACGGCCTACTTCCATGCGATTGCCAATGGGCGTCGTCGGAAATGCTCTATTCCATGCCTGTGGGAAGGGGATCATCTCCTGGAGGCGCCAGGGGATATTTCGTCCCATATATACTCCTTCTATAAGGAGCTCTTCACGGCAGGCCCCGTTCTGGGGTCACCGTGCCAGCTGACCTCTGGCCAGCGAGGGCCAGGGTCTCTGACATGGAGAATGCGGAACTCACACTCCCATTCTTGCCGGAAGAGGTGGCGAGGGCAATAATGGAGATGAAGGCGAATTCGGCCCCTGGACCGGATGGCCTTCCGGTGGTCTTCTTCCAGACGTTTTGGGAGCAGATTAAGGGGGTGATCATGTCAATGTTCCAAGAATTTTATATTGGTACATTGGTTATGTCTCGCCTTAACTTTGGTGTGGTGACCCTGGTCCCCAAGATAGTGGGGGCCACGGACATCCGCCAATTTAGACCAATCACGGTCCTCAACGTCATCCATCGGATCTTCTTGAAGGTGTGCGCAACTAGGCTTGCTCCTGTTATGGAGCGCATAACGCACCCGTACCAGTTCGCCTTCCTTAAGGGGCGGTATATCCATGATGGAATTCTAGCACTTCATGAGATTATTCATGAGGTTAAATCTCAGCGCCAGAAGGGGGTGTTTCTTAAGCTGGATTTCCGAAAGGCATATTCCTCCGGTTGGCGCTGGAACGGAAAGGGTTTGATGATCGGATGATATGTTGGATCATGCAGATAGTTATGAGTGGCAATACCGCCATTAACATAAATGGGGAAGTGGGTCCCTATTTTAGGCCAACTTGTGGGGTTAGACAGGGGGATCCTATTTCCCCCTTACTCTTCAACTCTGCGGTTGACGTCCTTGCAGAGATCTTAGAGAGAGCTAAGACCTCTGGCCACATCTCTGGTGTGGTTGGACACCTTGTCCCAGGGGGTGGGGTGACACACCTCCAGTATGCTGATGATACCATGATTATGGTGGAGGGATCTAAACTGGACATTATTAATCTCAAGTTCCTCCTCCTCTGCTTTGAGGCCATGTCGGGCCTCAAGATTAACTTTGATAAAAGTGAGGTTGTGATCTTGGGTTATTCGGCTGAGGACCAGCAGCGGATAGCGGACAACCTAAACTGTAAGCTGGCCACATTCCCAGTGACGTATCTAGGGATGCCGCTTCGAGATACTCGGATCCTTATAAAGGATCTGGACCCGCTAGTTGAGCGCGTCAAGTCGAAGGCCGCGCCGTGGCAGGGGAGGTTTACCTCCAAGGGGAGCAAGACCACTCTCATTGACTCCTGCCTATCTAGTCTCCCCATGTTTATGATGGGGTTATATACTGCCGGAAGGGGTGCATGGCAGCTTTGATAGAGAGCTGTCCCGTTTCTTCTGGCAGGCGGCCAACGGACGTCAAAAGTACCATATGGTGAAATGGGCTGACCTTTGCGCCCCCAAGGAGGTTGGGGGCATAGGTATCTTGGCTTCCCGGCGCATGAATGAGGCTCTCATGTTGAAGTGGGTCTGGAGGATCCTGAGGGGTGATGGGGGACTTTGGCTTCAATTAGTGAAGGCCAAGTACCTACGTGGTTGTCCTCTCATGGCCTGTGAGAGGAAGGAGGGGTCTCAGTTTTGGAGATCTCTTCAAGCCATCAAACATGAGATCCGGCTTGGGGCTACCTTCTCCGTAGGCGACGGAGGGAGTACCCTGTTTTGGCTAGACTCATGGCTTGGTGATAGACCACTTAGGCATGAGTTCCCGAAACTCTTTGCTATCTGCTCTGACCCAATGCTCTTGGTGGCGGATGCAGCCCATAATGGGCACTGGAGCATTAGGTTCCGCCGCACTTTTGGTCTGGTCGAGGCCGACCAGTGGGAGCAATTACTGCCCTCCCTTCCAGTCTCCCTTTCGGACGCCCCGGATAGCGTCTCCTGGTCACTCTCGCCCTCGAAGTGTTTCACAGTTCGTTCTGCTTACCGGGCCCTATTTAGAGGACCCGTGCTCTCGTGGACTTCCCACTTGTGGAAGGCCCCTATGCCACTAAAGATTAAGATCTTTACGTGGCAGTTACTGCATGACCGCCTCCCTTCGGGTGTGGAGGTGGTCGAGCGATTTGGCCCAGGGGATGGTACTTGCCCCTTATGCGCGGTCCCCGAGTCGGGGACCCATATTCTTTTTTCTTGCCCCGCAGCTCGCTTCCTGTGGAGTTTTCTGGCCGAGGCGCTTGGGCCTGAGTGGCAGGCCCAAGACCTTGCTGAATTCCTAGAAGTGCAGGCGAACCGTACTGGTAAGAGGAGGCGCCTCTTCTGGTTAGTGTTTGCCGCGATGACCTGGACACTGTGGACTATACGTAACAAGATGGTTATCGAGCGTGTCTTTCTGAGGCGTGCCTCTGACTTTGTTTTCAAATTCTTGTCATTTTTGCAGCAGTGGCACCCGCTCTGTAGACAGCGGGACAAGGAGCGGCTGGATGGATTGATCGAGAAGATTCTGAGGGCGGCACGCCGTCTATCTGCCTCATCCAGCCACTGAGTTACTCCCTTGTGGAGTTGTATCGTCTCTTTCTTTAGCTTTGGGCATCTTTGTGCTGTGGCCCCAGCAGACTTGTTGCTTTTCTTTTTGAATCTTTAACTGGATCGTTATATGTTTGTGGATGGTTGCTTTATTTATAAAGCGGGGCGAAAGCCTGTTTCGAGGAAAGTAACGACACTTGCAGCCTCCGTGTCTAAAAAAGAGTAGAAATACTGATTGCCTTGTCAAGTGGCATCTCCCTGTACGTGTTTTTCTAAATGCACCAGCATGATCTTTGGTATCATTGTTTGATCCTTCATCTACTTCTTTTGATGCTACATAAGACAAACAAATGAATGAGCATCAGTGATGGAAATTTGCTGACAGAATTCGCTTATTGAGGAAAGGTGAGTTGTCAATTGTTCTAATGTATATATTTTTAGGGTAAAAGCTATTGCTTTCTCATAGACATTGCGGTTCACTGAAACGTTCCCACATCAATCAATACCAGTAACAAGAGTTAACAATAAGTGTCACGCATGGACACGCCGGCGACCAAAAACAGGTTGAAACAAAAAGGAATTTAAAGCCGCCAACAATTTTTCATTCATTTATAGATTTAGGTTACAATTCTGAACGAAATCTGCTCTGGGTCGACGCCCTAGTTTGTGTCGGAGGTTATGTGTCGACTACCGGCGCAGCTGGCAGTGGAAGTGGTGGAGGCGGTGCATGTGCCAGAGATGCTTTGATTGACGCCTGCATGTTGCCCCAATGCCCGGCGGGCTCGTCCCCGAAGCGCTCTAACTCCTCTTCCGGGTGACCCATTTCGTCGGAGTTCAGCTCGACGTCGGACGCGAACCACTCAGCGGCCGGTCATATTCGCAGCGAGTAGGGACCCGAAGAACTTGCAAAGATGCTTTAGAAGCTTAGAGCAGTGCAAGTATGGGACTAGCACTGTGCTTGCAGCATTCAATCAGATTGTTGTGCCGCCGTTAATTACCGCGTTGTGGAACATGTCGCTTGACCGGTCAGCATTAAAATAGTGGAAAGTCGAAGGTTCTCTTGTAAAGTCGTGAGTTTGTAATTCTGTAAAAATCAATCGCCATCAAACACTGTCTTGCTATTTTTGGTAGAGCTGGTTTAGCACCGGTTTTTAGTCAATGTATTAGTTACTACTTCGACTTGTGGCCATGCACAACAAGATAAGTCATCTTGCCACGCGATTATCTCCTCTAAGTTTGTTGCATGCAAGAATTGTCATCCAACTTAATGTTAGAGATGCATAACTAAAATAGATTAGAAGCCAAATATTATATGTTTTATCCAAATAAATAATAATCTGAAAATCTGGGTTATCATATCACCGGCAGGAGGCAGCTACTGTTACACACGTCATTGCCTGTTTTTCTAGGAGAGCATCATCACTTATTATTCTGCCTCCAGAGATTTGCAAGGGGAGTAGTACCGACGCAAAGAGCAAGGCAGCCACCAGCCAGGCAAACTAGGCTGGCCGGGAGGAAGGCTCGACGAGGCGCTTGGGCACTGGGCAACATCATGTATCCCCAGCCGGAGACGTAAGCAATTGGACCTACGTCGCCACAGACACAGCGGCGGCCTGTGAAGTTTCGCGTCCGAATACGTGCATATGTCCAAGGCAAAGCACTCGTGGTTGCTGCTAACTAATGTGAAACTACTACAATTATGGTTTTTCCTTCTCGACTTAGCCCAGCACCTACGTGTATCCCGGTATCTCACATGCCCAACTAGGATATACCGATTGCTTTGGTCTACATCTAAGTGCACACTGATCCTTTGCTTCTCTCGAGAAGGAAATGGAAGAGGTGGTAGCACTCAAACTTTGATAATGTCTACGCATACTTCTTGAGCTTAGATAGGTGTATGTTTTTTTTAGAAAAAGAGTTTTTATTACTTAAAAGGTTTAAGCATTACACCCGGCTTCTGCATAATTAGGATGCACACAGCCGCCAGTTCAACAAACGACAGTCGTATAGCAAAAAATAAAATAGGCGAATTACATATCAAAATGAGAAATTGTAGATCCGCCTATGGTGCTGGTAGGTCTATCCGGAGTCTATGATGCCACCCATGCCGGGAAAATAACTCCCTTGCCGCAGCCTCCAATCTCGACGACACCTCCAAAAATAAGTCTCGATGCTCCACACGCTGCAGGGCTGACCATGCTCGTAGCGTCGCTGTGCACCGGTAAATAACCTGCATAAGAGAAGCATTTTTATCATTAAAAACCTTGTCATTTCTACATAGTCATAGCGACCAAATAACAGTAATCGCTCCCACCTGACTGAATAGTTTGAACCTAGGATCCACTCCATTTAACCAGTTGCCAAATATGTTAGCAACAGAACTAGGTGGATGTAAGGTAGAACCTATCTGAATGGCTGACCATATAGACCTAGCAAACTCGCACTGAAAGAATAAGTGCGTAATGGTCTCGACGTATTGACAGAAAACACACTTTTTACTTCCGTGCCAATTGCGTTTGGCAAGGTTATCTTTGGTTAGGATTACTCCTCGACGCAAATACCACGCAAACACTTTAGTTTTTAGTGGTATCTTCATCTTCCAAAGTTTGTTATTATAAGGAATATCGACTGGAATTTCGGGTAGAATAAGCGCTCTATACATAGAATCAACCGAGAATTTGCCGTTCTTCGTTAGGTTCCATTGAAACTTATCTGGACCTTCCGACAATTGGATTGAATCCAAACGGATAAGTAAAGCATTCCAAGATGCTTGCCTTATTCCAAGTAAACTTCTTCTGAATGAAACATTTGGTGGGAAAGTACCCAACACCTTCGCGATCGTGTCACTTTTGTTTCGAACAATAGAAAATAGAGCCAGGTATTGTTCTTTGAGCGTAGTTTGGCCGAGCCAAATATCCTCCCAGAAACGAATTTCCGATCCATCCCTAATTGAGAAAGAGACATGTGGAAAAAAGAACTTCTTAGTAGCCATGAGGCCTGTCCAGAAGTGTGAATCACCAGGTTTCCATAGAAATAACAAACATGACTTGGAGCGACATAGAAATAACAAACAAACAACCAAGCAAATTGGTCAGTAAAAACTAGAGATATGGTAGTTGAAGCTCTAGACATGAATGTCGAATTTAAGAATATGATCCATTGAATTCTAAACATTGATTGATTCCAGTTCTGATATATTGTGACCTTCTAAGCTGAGTGGCTAGATAATCAAGTTGTCCTTACTCTAGCTTGGCAACGGCGCCCCCCAACCTCCGTCCCCGCCGTGCCCCCAGTCTCCTCATCGGTGTGGCGATGCGAGGGTTGGGTGCGACCGTGCGGTGCTGCGGGGTTGGAGGTGGCTGGTTTACTCGGTTTCGCGGTCCAAACCCATCTCAACCGAGGCAAGTCTAATTTTCCTTACGGTCTCAGTCAGGAAACCGGGTCAACCCGGCATAAACCGATAAACAGGTCCGATGCGGGTTGGGTTGATGGTTTGACCGGTTTGAGACCAAATTGTGCTCAGATTTATTCACAATACGCAGCTTCTTTGAGATGCGAGTAACAAAACTGCACTTATAGTAATTTCTTCACGAAACTCATGTGTAGGGCACATGTTTTGCGAGACCTATGTATGGAATTTTTGTTTCAGATTTTTTTACATGTTTTTGACATTTCAAATAGGGGGAGCATTTGCCCCCATGTTCACTATATTCACTTTCTAAATAAAGGAAAATGATACATTGAGTCATTTAAGAATAGATGTGAACTTTTAGATCGAGCAATGATGAGCACGAGGTTGATCAATGTGCATATCATGCTAAGTAACTAGGGACCGAGCCATGTATTGGGCCAGTCTCAAATGGTGGATGAAAATCATGCTAGAAGATCTGGGAAGGATGCTAAGTGATGGTTTTCCCAAATATTAGGTGATATGATGACTGTGCTTTTAACCAAGAGGAAGGATGGTACTAGAAATTAGCTGTCCAGCTTCTAGTACTTATTAAAAATGAGACCTGCCAGGACTATCCCTTGGCTAGCACTGTTTTAAATAGAAAAAGCAACCGTGAGCACCAGAATGATGGTATGTTCTATTCTTCTAGTACCGTCCCTCAAACAAGGGTAGGCAGAGGCACTACACATTGAGTATGACCAGAACAAAGAAGCTCTTCAAACTCAAATAGCCGAAGATTCCATCAACTGACCTTATTAAAGGACTGATGACTGAAAAACAAGCTCGACTGAAGCTGACATAGCATACAATGTCATTTTGAATAAAGTACCTACCACCGTTCCAGAATCATGAGCGCAACTCTTTTAAACATATTAACCATATCACACATCAAATGCAATTTAACTCCGACACAACATGGCGCCAGAGTTGAGAAAACATATGTGCACACCATTGTTCAGCAATTGTTTCACATCTGCAAGACACCCTTGTTTAGTAATAAGGTGCTAGCTAAACATCGTAAAGCAACCTGAACAAATAAGATGGAGATGGATTCCTATCTGGAAGAGATATTTGCCCCAAATGCAAAATTAATTGTGTGAACAAAGGTACTAAAATTCCATATAAAGATGACCAATAGTAAAATTTCATTTCAACTATACCTGCACTAGCAGTTAGCATTCTATATGTTCTAAAAGCCTAGGCCAGCTTTTCCAACATCATACTGACCACCTCCTTAACCAAATCTGCCGCACCACCATCTCGCCCCCAAGAGACCGGCCAAATCTACAACCATCTTGGCCACCAGATCAGCCAAATCTGCCACCACTACCACCAAAACTATCTTGAAGGTCTGTTTCAGCAACATACAAGTTGTACCCACCAAGGTCACACCCACCCAGACATATTGCTTCAATGACGGAACTCACATCAACAAAAGACACATATGCTTTCCTACAGAGTTAAAAACCAATTGTAAGTATGAAATAAGAGGCCAGGCGCTCGAGAAACAAGGTGTATTCAAAATTCACAAACACATATAATAATTACAAAAATAGCAACTGAAGTCGGAGGTATTTCCCAAGCTGCAATGAAAATAAGACACATATATAAAGAAGTCGAAAATTCAATACAGCAACATAGTTTTGTTTGGGATGATCTTTCCAATAATTGCATAGCATGTAACTTCTGCGAAATGCATATGAATTCTGGAGAGTTGTTCCATTTCTCAAAAGAACAAGAAATATATACAAGTTCAATTTGAAATCTGTACAAATTCCAATGGGGAATGCTATGTAAAAAATAAATATGTATGGCACTTTCCAGGTTCGACGCATTCTATTCTCTCTCGTTATGTTTCTGCTCTTAACATAAAGTTCTAACAAACAGAAATTAATAGTCATCCATGTGCACGTTCGCTATATTAACAGCCATAATTAAAATAAGTTGTTGACTGAACTAACCCTTCGATTGCACTAACTGAGACACCTGTGACCTTTCCACATTTGGAGAAATGTCCTTTGAGAGAACTTCGGAGCTAGATTTCATAATAACAATTAAACAATAAGAAAAGAAAGAACAGGATCAAACAAAAACAAAATACCTGCTCCACTGAAAGAGATGGATCGAAGCCCTGGATTAATACTGTGAAGCTGGACCCTGGCTTATTGAAAGACCCTGGCTTCATTTGCAGATAATCGTAATTACAAAAAAAAAACTAGAAATACTACAGGCTTATAATAGTGAGTTAAAAGCTGGATCAGCTTTGATATGAGAACTAACATTATCAAGAGTTTTAGCTAAAACTTCATCGTCTTCCTCAAGGTCACTAGACTCTTGATTGGCTTTGTTCAAACCATTGTTGGCAACTAGGGCCTTAGAAACAGGCTTCTTCGCAGGTTTCTTAACAACAAAAATAAATTAGTGCTATCATTAGCTTTGACTGTAAAATTGAATTACGCAAACAGATATGTTTCTTTACGTCTCAGATAAAAGATTGACCAAACAAAATAAAGTTAAAAACAATGTGAAATGTACAGAAACACAAAGGAGTGAAACCTTGGCGGCCTCCTTGGGTGGGGGCACAACCTTTGCCGACACGACCGTCGTGGACTTCTGCTTCTTGACGCTCGTCACCTTCTTGCCAGACTCTTGTTTACCCGGTTTTGCAGCTTTATTGATCTTGACCTACAAAGTGAAACGTTAAAGTACTAGAACTTACATAATTTTAAAGTAAGTTTATTGTTTCTTTGAAAAATGAGCAATTAGTTTAACAACCTATAGAATGCTTATCAAACGAATTCAATCATCTCCGCACTAACGATACTATCAGTATTGTTAACGACCTAACACATTGAAGCATGAACATGCAAATTAATCAAGTGAATGCTTACATAGACTAAATTCCTTATTGAAACAGACCCAATATGGGAAAGGTGCACTAGGAGTTGTAGTTATTGCAGTTGGTATATGCATACTATTATGCATGTTGTGTTTCATTGGCATATGCATGCTGCGGAGTTAGTCGTCTTTGACTTTGTTAGTGTTTGTTCATTATATCGAACTTTACGGTCAAAAAAATTTATATCGAACTTTTCGCTTGCCTCGCTTGATTATCTCGAAGCACAAAATATCTTATATTTTGGTAACATTACCATCCAGTGAATCGTGATCAGACAATTGCTAAAAAAATTACCATGTAGGGATTGGAGAAGCTAAATTTATTTGGGGAAGAAAAAAAAGGAATGATACCTCTTTCTCAGACTCCAACAAGTCTTCTTCGGAGCTGCCGCACCCGGCGTTCTTGGGCGGCAGTACTGGTTTCTTGTCCTTCTTGGCAGGCTCCTTCGGCGCTGACACCGTCTTCTGCTTCTTGGCACTGACCGCCTTCTCGGTCTCTATGATCTTAGCCTTGCGCTTCTCCCCGGCCTTCCTCTCCGGAACCGCTGCCACCACAGCTGCGGGAGCCGCGGGCCTCTTGCTGGACTTGCCCATGGGTTTGGTACGGCTGGAGGAGAGGAGAGTAAGGGAGGGGCGCTGGAAGTTGGGACGAAGCCGGATTGATAGGGTTTTAGAGTGGGTTTACAAGAGGCGGCAGCGAAGGTGAACTGCGGGGAAGCGACCTTGGACGCTCTCCTCCCCCGTCTACAGTGAAGAGGAGGCGATTTGTGAATCCTCTGAAGAACTCCACCTCGCCGGCGCGATTTCACCGGATCCCTCGGCCTCCGCCGGCCGCTTCGGCGGCGGGAGGCCGGGGGATCCCCGTCTCGTGTCCTGTACATAGCGCAGGAGCTCCTTGGACTCAGGCCGTCGGCGTTCTGGAGGTGGAGGCGCGGCGGTTGTTGTTTGCAGGTGGTGGATCTCTTCTCCGGCGTCGGCGTTCTGCGGAGCTCCGACTTCGATCCACCGCCACCTACGTCCTCGCATCTCCGCGGAGGTGCCGTGGGCGTCTTCCCCATGGTCGGCTCCGAGGGCGGCGGAGCTTCCAGATCGAGATCTTGAAGAAGAAGAGGCGGCGTATCGGATCGTCCGCGGTGGCGCTCGACGGTGTAGGTCCTCCGGGACCGGCGCTCGGCGACTTCCCGCTCGCCTGGGGACTGCCTCCGATCCAAGGCTTCAAGGGAGGCAGCGGCGACGGCGCGCCACCGACGGCAACGGCGGGTCGACGACGTGGTCAACTTGCAGAGGGACGGTGCTGTATTTTTGTGTTTGTTGGGGTCCTTTCTGTAATGTTTCCGATGTAATGCTTCTTCTTTTCCCGAAAAAAAAAGAAGGTGAACTGCGGGCTAGGTTCCAGGGAAAAACTGCTCACGTGTGTTAAAAAGAAAAAACTCCTCCCGGCCTGGTGGGAATTGAGCAATGGGCCTGGGCGGCTGAGCTGTGCCTCGCACTGTGGCACCCGTAGCAGGCCAGCAGTCGATCGAGTCGATGTTTGGAATCGATCCAACTGTCTTCCTCGTCCTAAAATATACTCCCTCCGTTCGCAAATAAAAGATGTTTTAGACTTTGTCCAAATACACATGTACACAAATATATCTAGACACATTACATATGTATGTTCACTCATTTGTGTATCTATCTAGACAACATGTGTAACATCTAAAACATCTTATATTTATGAACGGATGGAGTACACGAAATATATGCGCGTTGACGAGTAAGGTTTCATTCCCGTGATCAGTTTCGAATTTCGTCGACTGTAACATATTAATTTCGGATCAAAGTTTGCACCATTTTTAGATGAATTTTGTCAAATTTGTCTCACTCGGTCTACTGTTTGAATTTTTCTTTGAGAAATAGATTCTTCTCAGCGTTTCCCACAACTTTTGTGTCATAACCTTTTTCATCGCTAGACATATATGTATATATGTTGTACTGTATGTGGACTAGTTAATATATATATTTAATATTAGAATGTATTGTGAGTGTGTATGTATTATACTAGTGTTTATGTATTAAAACTATTTTGTACACAATATTTCCTGCACACTTTCTACATTTTTTTCGAGAAAAAATTTAGTTGCACTCCGGCGTGCGCAGAATTCGACCAATTTCTGGGTCCGCCACTGGTCTCAACATACTCTGCTGTTCGGCATGTCAATATATATTATTGCCTCTTCAAACGGGTGCACATTTTCCTGCCTAAAGTTAATTGTCAGCCATGTTCTTTCATGGGCGCTTTATTTCATATTTCATTATACATCCTTTTGCTGTTTTGAAGGTTACGCTGACATATAGTGCCAGAAGTTTCTCTCAACATGCGACTCTCCACCTCAGCTACCTGCCAGGCTGCCACATCAGCAAATTTTTTCCTTTCCTTCTCTATTTCTTTTCAGTGAGAAATCCACGTTCTCTTCCGATGTGGTTCTTGCAATATGTAATAGAAGCCCATTCTTCAGGCCATTTGCAACTGAAGCAACCAGCAGCACTCCCGTTTCTCGTCAGCACCAAATAGAATCTGGATTGACCCACTCCTCATTCTCAACCAAGCAGTCTCTCTTCCTCTCCCACGATTCCCGTGAGAAACAGCAGCACAGGAAATTGATGCAGGCATGCGAGTAATTCATGCTGAATTCCTCTTCCCTATAAACTCGGTGATGCGCCTCGACCATTCGTATCGACGCATCATCCGTTCACTATTTCCCCCTAGCATTTGTTCAGAAGTTTGGATATGATCATTCATTGAATCACTATACATGGAATTAACCGTGAATATACAAGAAGCTATTAATCCCCATGTGAAAACATCATAGTTATCCGATAGCTTAACATCCATCAAACGCTAGACTAGATGTAACCACCTGGTCTATATACTTTCAGTCCAAGCCATTCTTAAACCACCTTGTCCATATACCTAGAGTATTTCCTTCGTTGAAAAAAATCAAAAAAATTGTCAACGTCATAAGAGAAGGCAATGAGCTATAGAAAAAATTACAAATAAATGGTGGAGAGTTGGAGAGACGCCAAGCACATCAAAAATATAAATAGAGAGAGACAAGAGGATGTATGATCAAGTGTAGAGAATACATGTTGAACTCATAAGCTTACTGTTAGAGTGATCCTGTGAGGTGTTATTGTTGTAGTACGCACACATCAACAAAGTAAAGACACATTTTATTCGGCTAGCATGTCGTGGTTTTATTTGGAGGAAACATATATATTTGTGTACACTAAGTAAAAACGATACCTACCAGGCGTTGGTTCAACATCAATGAAGGCACTTTGGTCTTGGACCTTGGTGCGTGCATGGGTGACCCAACGGCTTGCGCATGGATATGACTGATATCATTTCCCTTTTCATTAGTTTCTTAACTGAAATACAAAGTCGGCTACAAACCGGAGATTTGACGGATATGGGAAGTGCGCGGGGGTTGAGTCTGAGTGGTGCAGCGAGTATATTGCGTGCACCGTCGTGGCAGAGTGAATGAGTGATAACATTTGGTGCGGCGAGTTGCGTGGGCTGCCATAATGAGGAGCTATCAAAATGAAGCGCACCATGCTGCTGATTCCGTGAAGTGATTAGAACTTAAGGAGATTTGTATTTAACTACATTGGGAAATTGCAATGCAAATTTTGCCCTTGAGCTCTATAATGTTTGTTCTTGTAAGTCCCGCCTGGATTCTCCTTTTTTGCCCCCAAACCAGTGTATAAAACTAATAACAGCACGATTCCGAGCAAGGCCTACAAACGCACGGCTCCTCCTACGGAAGGCAACTGCGGCTGACATCGATGTGGTTGTGTGGGACGAAGAGGCTCCTCTCACTACGTCACGTCTCAAGTTCAGAGGCACTCGAAAGTGCCTCCAATTACTGAAAAAGTGCGGGCAAATATTTTTTGAGGCAGAAAAAAGTGTTAGTTTTGTTCATGTTGGCAAAAGTATTTAGTGGCAGTTTTCAATAAGTGCCTCAAAATTCATTTACTGGCAGTCTTAAAAGTGCTCAAAATTCACTTGCTGGCATACTAAAAGTGTCTCAAATTTCACTGTCTGACACTCTTAAAAGTGCCGCAAAATTCACTTGCTGGCACTACTAAAAGTGCCTTCAAATTCAATTACTTACACTACTAAAAGCGCCTCCAAATACATGTACTGGCAGTACTAAACATGCCTTCAAATTCAATTACTTGCACTTACAAAAGTGCCTCCAAATACATGTACTGGCAGTACTAAACATGCCTTCGAATTCATTTACTTACACTTCAAAAGGTGCCACCAAATACATGTTCAGGCAGTTTCCATAGAAGGCTATTACAGGTTTAACAATTGTAGCAAGTAAACATATTGCAGGTTCAGAACTATTACAGGTTTAACTATTACAGATATAACATCTTTCGAGAATTTATGTTGAGGAGTAACCTACGAACTGCATCTATGAGACAGGAGCAAATATGAAACTGGAGCATCTATGTTGATAGCTACTGACAACATACGACAGCTACGGTGGTAGCCTCAAGCCTGTAACTTACATTATTCCTCAAGCAACTGACAAATATCTACTTTCATGATGAACCAATCCAGACTGAATCTCTAGGCTGTGAATTCACATTCTTCCACCTTTTCTTGCATGAACCTTGTGTCGCAGCAGCCACCCTTTGCTTCATAATGGATTCATGTGGTTTACCTGTCAAGTTTAGTTTCATGTGATTTTACAAGCATGTTATATCTTATTTGAGTGTTAATTAAAAACTACTCAAGTTCAAAAATACTATAATACTGAGTCGTGTACTTACCAAATTGTTCATATGTGCATGCTTAGAACTAGACAAAGGCTAGCTTCTCAAAGTTCATCACAAAACATAAGGCTCTAGTTAAAAGTGGCAATATATTTAGATTTAGCATGGTCAGTCAATTTCCAACTCGCGAATGCAGGAATTTACGAATGAAAAAACAGAGCAAAGTTAAATTCCAATTTCATAGAACCACACAATATTTTGCATGAAATTGTCCTCAAATTAAGCCTTGCATATTTTGCATGCTCTGTCCTAGAGCCTAATTAAATCTGGAGATTCAGTTATAGCCTACACAAGAAATAAGTTTGTCTCTCTCCCACAAAATGCCAAAGTACATGGAAATTTAGAAGAAATGTCTCATATTTCTTGGCCTCACCTTTTCTCTCTCGATATGTTTAGACCAAAAGCACATGCCCGATGGTTCTCTACCCAAAAATTTGTAGACTAACAGTGGGAGGTTACAAACAGAAATGTATTTAGAGCACTAACAAGGTTCAAGTAGCATTCACTACCAGCAGACTGAATATAATTACTCGTAGAGTAGTTACTCTGAGCATCTTAAAGCACGTCAATTCTAAGATACTAGTAGCAAAGACTGCACTTTTATAGGAATGGATCACCAAAGCAAAAAAAAATAGTTTTAAGTGCTGAAGTGTTAAAAATTTCCAACTAAAGGTCTGTTAAAAGAAATACTCAGTATATCCTAGCATCATAAATATATCCTAGTATAAAATACATAAGCAAGAAATATTGCTAACTGCATTAATGGTGGCATCCTTGTGAAATCGTAACTCCCGCTGTATGGTATGTTATGAATTACGGTGCCCTGATGTTCTGCAGTTGCTACCACTATTTTGCATTAAACGGTAAAGAGGTGCTGGTATTGAGTAATGCCTCCTCGTTCTCTCTTTCCATGACCCTATTATCTCCCTTTCTTTCGGAACAGTTAAGCGATGGGAGAAAATAAGCTGCCAGATTTTGCTCATATCTCTTCGTCCCACAAAATTTGCAAGGGGGGCTGAGCGCTAAATAACGTCATCTGAAAACTACCTTCACAGCCTGACTTTACTTCATGCACAGGCACATGCAAAACAATTCATTTCACTAACCTGATTCGAGATGTCATAGACAACTATGGCGGCGGCAGCACCCCTATAGTACATCATGTACATGGGGCCAAGCTAGGATACCTCTCCTGCCCAGCAGTATCCCAGATATCAAACTTCACAGCCTCGGCATTAACAGCCAAGGTTTGGGAGAAGAAAGCCGCTCCGATCATTGATCCCTGCAGATAAATAGACCGATAATTATCATTTTTAGAACAAAATCTGCAGACATTTTATCTTTAACAAAAGGAGTATATCAGCGTGAAATCTGCAGACATTTTATCTTTAACATGTTTGTAGTATGTATATCTCAGGAAATCAATCTTCCATCATTAAGAACTTGCCAAACTGTGCAGAAAGCATAAAACAGCGAAGAAAATAGTAAGATATCAATTAAACACATGTACTTGATAAGAAAGTGATCTTGCAATTAAATCGAACACTAGCAAAAATTTCCAGCATAGATTTCTTATGTGCATACAATTCAGCACCTCACATACACATTGATTTGAGGAAAACATCAACTATAAGCCTATTAAAGTATTTTATTACATTATTCCTACAAGAAAATGTATCACCAGGATATCAAAACATTTAATCCACACACAAGCTCAGTTCAAGGAAATCAAATGAGTAGTATCTAGAACCTAAACCAAACTGCAGAACATATCAAACATGCATATAAACAAATTCTTCAGTTAACAGTGTAATTTATATTCAGATTCGTCACAGCAAAGTTACCCCAAAATCACAGATGCTCAGGAGCATCATGCAGCACAATCTAGTGTCAAACAAGGCCAGATCAGAGAACGTGAGAGGGAGATCAGGGGAAGGCCAATATTGGCGCCGTATCTGCCATGGTGGAAGACTTCTCTCCAGAGTCCCTCGCCAGCAGGCATGGCCTCTAGAAGCTGGACATTCCGTGCAAACCCCTCCCGTCTCTGTAGATGGGTTAATTAAGAAGAAAAAGAAACGGCACATGGGAGTCTGTAGATCATTTGTTTTATTAATTCTACTACTGCTAGATTTTGGTGGCGTCCGGTAAAATGGACTTTTAATTGTCGTTTAGTTCCAAAATATTTGACAGTAAAGTCGAGGTTGTTGATTTCGGCTAGCTGGGATGGTAGCGTTGAAATGAGGGATATGGAAAGCCATGAATGATTACTGATTCAACGGCATGCTCCCGTAGGATCCCATCTGTATAGAATAGCAAATATCTCATTAGAGTTTTTTTTATTGTTTATGTTACAGAACCAAACCTGCAAAAACTACAACGCAATAACGCAATAATAGCGCAAAACAGATCCAGCTGTTTCCAGGAGGCAAAAGCCATCGTACATACACGTACAAGAGGAGGCACTAGTACAGAACGACACATCGGAAACAGGCCTAAATGCTCATCGAAACGGAGAAAGGGTCTATGTCCCCGCCTCTGTCACTGATGTGAAGCCTCTCAATAGCAACGGAGATTTTGATCGTTTATAATAAGTTTAGCAACGGGCATAATATATAATCGTTGTTTATAGTCTTTACATCGGATACAGAGATTAGTTTTTAACCGTTTGTAATAAGGGCTAAAGGAAACAAAACAAAAAAGCCTGTGACGCCTGCTGCGCCGTCGACGGAGCCCTGGTTCCTGCTTGACGGCCGCCGGTTCTTCACCTTCCTCTTCGCCCAACTTCATTGTGTGGTCTTCTTTTATCTATTTATCTATTTAGTATTGCACAAAAGTCTTACTCCTGAAGGCGCCGGATTCAGTGGACCGAGTGGAAGGAGCCCCGCTCCTACGTCTTCACGGCCACCGCATAGTCTCCAGGTTTCCTCCTCGCCCTAAAGGAGATGAAAAAAATCGAAAGGTAAGCTTCTTCATCTCTATACACAAGACAGACAAATTCATAGCCTAAACAATGCTTCATATATATGTAGATTGGACACACAAATTCTAGGGATGGAGCTGGTGAGCCAAGTAGGATGCACAAGATCGGTATTTGTGCATACCACAAGGATCAATAGCGCCATCCTCGAATCACATAGTGTCAGCTTATTTTAATCATTGGCATTACAGAAAATATAGAACTAATTACAACTAGAATATAGACTAAACAATGCTTCATATATAGGTAGATTGGACACACAAATTACAGAGATGAAGCTAGTGAGCCAAGTAGGATGCACAAGATCGGTATTTGTGTAAACAATCTATGTGTAAACAATGCATACTAAAAACAGAGCAAATCTATGGATAAAAGCTATGTATAAACAATGCCTACTAAAAACAGAGCAAATCTATGGCTAAACAATTAGCTAATTATAACTAGAAAATAGATAAAATCTATGTGTAAACAATGTCTACTAAAAACAGAGCAAATCTATGTCTAAACAATTAGCTACTTACAACTGGAAAACAGCTAAAATCTATGTGTAAACAATGCCTACTAAAAACAGCTAAAATCTATGTGTAAACAATGTCTACTAAAAATAGCTACTTACCACAATGCCTACTAAGAACATAGCTAATCATATCAAACGAGCAAAAAGATGTGCAAAAATAAAAATAAAACCTATCCTACTGAACTGGGGTCTTACATTAGGCGAGGCGGGCTCGCTTAGCGTTGCCGCCGGCGATGGAGATAACGCTGGCCTCCCTGGCGGCGCCTTGCCCTCGTCGTGGACCAAAGAGAGGGCTATGGCGGCCTGGAGGTCAGACTGGTAGACCGCCTCCTCGGCGCGTTCGACCTGGGTCGAGGCCTCGGAGAGGAGGACTGCCGCCTCCAGATCGGCATCGCCCTGACGACGCTGGGCGTCATCGCACTCGAAATCGGTGCGGGAGAGTTGGCAAGCGATCTCCACATCACGATCCTCCTCCTCTTCCTCTTCCTCTTCCGCGTCATTGGAGGACGAGGACGACGAGGAGGAGGAAGACGGATGGTTCAGAAAGCGAGGACGGCAGCCGGGGTAGAGCGCCTAGCAGATCTCGCGGTAGCTGCAATGGCGGCCAAGTGAGCGGGTGCGGCCGGATGGGTGCGGAGAGCTGGAGCCTTCGCCGTGCTCTTCCTGCGGACGAGCGCCAAGGGAAATGACGCTGCTGCTGCGTGAAGGCCCGGAGGGTGGGGCGGCCGCGGCCGCGATGGCCGGATCTACCAGCGCCGATGGTGGAAGCCATGCGAGACAATAGAGAGAGGAGACTGCCCGGCGGCTAGAGTTGGAAGTGAGACGGTGAGAGTGAGAGTGAAGGGCGTAGGTTCTTATAGGCCGCAGGCTGTCAGGCTGCTTGTAATGGCAACAGAGATTACGCAATTGTCCGTGTGCGATGAGCACATATTGGTAACGGAGGTAAAATAATCTCCGTTTTCAACATATATTCTCTATTCACCCGTTGCCTTTGTTGTGGGCCTGCCTTACGGCACAGTGCGGGCACGCTGGGATGTTGCGATTTACCGTCGCCTAACTCCTGCCGTTGCCATAGAGGGATATCCGATGTGTGGTTCTGTACTAGTGAGGCCAAAAGACAAATATGTAGAAGGCTAAAAGACATCATAATTATAACTCTAACAATAACTAAAGTTTATGGGACGATGTCATCGCCCATTTCAGTAGTGAGAGGTGATGGATTTGGGGAGGGTATGCTTGGCTAGCCGTGTTTGCATCATGAAAACTCTGGAAAAGCTTCCTAATAATATGTCCTACTATTATTTTTGTGAAAACATTCCTCCCGAGCTGTTAAAAAAAAAACATGCAAAACGTTGGCGGTGAGCTCCTTTTGTCAGAAAAGGCACAAGGGAGTGAATATGAAAACAGAAAGCTGGTCGGATGGAGCATAAACCAATCAGAGTGAAGTCAGTGAACCACTCGGATGGGATGGCATGCGAATAAGATCAAACTGTCTTATTCGGTGCATGGAGTGCAGATTAAATGATGATAATTTATCCCTTTCACTGCGTTCTCAAACATGCTAATTTGGCCTGTTTTCCTGCTGGGAGAAGTCCCTCTGCAGTCTCCATACGTTGAACTTAATTATTATGCAAATTCAGAAAAGGGATCTATACATGTCATCAGCCTTGTTGCAAGGCTACCTATGCAACATCAACTTGTGAATATTACTTTCCTGAAGTTTTTTCTGCCTTTATTTCATTCAAGGCACCAACCAAGATCCCAAGGGAGTGTACACGTTCAACAAGACAAGTGTTAGAATCAATTCTGAGTCAACAACTGTAACTCGAGCACTTAGTCCCTCTCTTGCTCTTTCCTTCCTTAGCGGAACATAAACACAATGAAATGTCAACTTAGCGTTCAATTCTGGGTCTCCCGGGTCAGACGAAGACGGTGTTCGGCGCCGCTCTCCCTCTCGAGGGCATCATTTTTGGAGCAGATGTTGGCAGGAGGGTCCTTAGGTGGTGCGACGTGGTTTCTAGCGCGGCGAAGATGGAAAATCTCGGCGACATGGCACAGCGAGTCTCGATGGCAGACGTGTGCATATATATATATATATATATATATATGTGCATGGCGATCGAGCTGTCACCATTGTGACATCAACGGTAGGCCTGTCAATGAGCTATAGAAAAAGCTTAAAAATAAATGATGGTGAATTGGAGAGAAGGGGAGCACACAAAAAACATAAATATATAAAAAGGAGATAAGAGGATGTACGATCAAGTGTAAAAGAATACATGTTGAAATTGCAGGCTTGCAGTTAGATTGAGCCTGTTCGGTGTTATTATCGCAATACGCACACACCAACAAACACTACGGGAAAATCATTATTTGCCGTGAGGTTGGCTCTTTGCCGTGTGTCTAGTTTTGCGGAACACGGCAAAGATTAAGAAAAACACACGGCAAAGAAAACCGCACGACAAAGGTAGTCTTTGCCGTGTACGGTTGGAAAAACGCACGGCAAAGTTTCAAAACACGGTAAATTCTAAGCAAAACACACGGCAAAGAACCATGCACGACAAAGACTAAGGAAAACACACGGCAAAGAACTATGCACGGCCAACATATTTACTTTGTCGTGTGTATATATGACAAACACACGGTAAAGAATCCTTTGCCGTGTGTTTGTGCACACGGCAAAGAGTTTTTTGTTTACTTTAGTTTATCTACTTAACAATGGTATGACTATTCCCGTGGCAAAGTTTGTGATAAATTGTCCATATTTTACACATGGGTGTGACTTGGTATGGCAAACAATGTTGGCAAAAGGAGTTTTCAAAATATTGTTTATAAATATCATTTTTTATTATTTTTCAAGTGTCAAAAGTGACATTTTATGTGAAGCAAATACACAAAATATGTTGCAAGATAGCACCCATCTAGATTTCACACAAAGTAGACCATATTTTATGGATAATCCAGAAATATTAGGAATTTTCTCGATTTCTACCTAATTTCGTCTATTTAAACGATTTTATGCCGATTTTCCGAAAGTAATTCAAATTTGAACTACAAGTGTGTGATAGTTTGCTCTGAAATTTTTTCAAAAATCATTTTAAGCTACACAAGTGGTGGTTATATCACAAAACCGTCGATAGTTTTGAAAAATTCGACCCCTTTCGACAAATAATCATGGTGGCCATTTTGACCCCTTTTCAGAAAAAATCAAAGAAAGTGAAAAAATGCGCAAAAAAAGAAATCCTTTTGGCATGGAGCCCTTTTATGTGTATTAGTTGGTAGGGAAAATGATAAACTTGAATTTTGACAAAATTTAGAAAAAAATCTTCACAAAAAGATCAATCGTCTATAAACATGTATAAGTTTCGAGTCAAATGATCAATGTATGACTATTCCCGTGGCGTAGTTTCTGATAATGTTCCCATATTTGACACATAGTTTTATCTTGGTATGGAAAACAATGTTGCAGAACTGAGTTTTTTCAAATTATTTTTATAAATATTATTTTTTATTTTTTAAGTGTCAAAAATGACATTTTTTGTGAAGCAAGTACAAAAAATATGTTGTAAAATGGCACCCATCCAATCCCCACACAAAGTAGACCATATTTTATGGATAATCCGGAAATATTTGGAATTTTCTCGGTTTCTACCTAATTTCACCTATTTAAACGACTTTATGCCGATTTTTCGAAATTAATTCAAACATGAACTACAAGTGTGTGATAGTTTGCTCTGGAAATTTTACAAAAATCATTTTAAGGTACACAAGTAGTGGTTATATCACAAAACCGTCGATAGTTTTGAAAAATTCGACCCCTTTCGACAAATAGTCATGGTGGCCATTTTGACCATTTTTTCAGAAAAATCAAAGAAAGTGAAAAAAATGCGCAAAAAAAAGAAATTCTTTGTCATGGAGTCCTTTTATGTGTATTAGTTGGTAGGGAAATGTTAAATTTGAGTTTTGACAAAGTTTACAAAAAAAATCTTCACAAAAAGATCAATCACCTATAAACATGTATAAGTTTCGAGTCAAATGATCAATGTATGACTATTCCCATGGCATAGTTTGTGATAATGTTTCCATATTTGATACATAGTTTTATCTTGGTATGGCAAACAATGTTGCAGTATTGAGTTTTTTCAAATTATTTTTATAAATATCATTTTTTATTTTTTAAGTGTTAAAAATGACATTTTTTGTAAACCAAGTACAAAAAATATGCTTCAAAATGGCACACATCCAATTCCCACACAAAGTAGACCATATTTGATTGATAATCCCCAAATATTTGATAGTCACAGCTACATAATTAAAGAAAATAAGAAAAAGTAAAAGCCCAAAAATGTCTTTGCCGTGTGTCTGCACACGGCAAAGAAACTATGTGTTCTGACTGGTCAAGAGGAGTTCACACGGATCACGCATATGAGCTGTTGGATTATTGATCCTGCCGATCCAGCGCCTCCCATCGTTTCTAAGAAAGCACACAATCCATGTAGTTCTCTCTGATTGGTCGTGGCAGCCTCCAGGGTGAGCACGTGATGACGTTAGCATCTAGCTAGCTAGCTACTCCTATTTCCCATCGAATCTTTCGCCGCGCGAGCTAGCTGAAGAAGGCCTGGAGGCTAGCTCGTCGCCGCGCATCACCGCCACCACCGCTGCCTGGAACACCACCGTAGCCTGGAGCATCGCCGCCACCACCGCTGCCTGGAACTTCGCCGGCTGCAGCTCCTCCGCCGGCGGCCGCCTCGCCCTCCTCGACGCGCTCCTTGTGCTGCGCCTCGCCGCGTCTGACCGTCAGCTCCTGCGGCTCCTCCGCCGGTGGCGGCCACAGCACCGCGACGCGCTCCTCGCGCTGCGCGCATCCCCGCGTGCCCGAACGCCCAGCGCCGTGACACGCTCCTCGCGTGCCCGACCGCCCAGGAGCACCAACTCCGGCGCTGCATCGAGAGCCTCGGCATCACGACCCGGTCGCCGCCGCAACAGAGCTCCTCACCAAGACCGTCCTCTCGGTCGCCGCCGCAACAGAGCACCTCGAGGGACGCCGGAGCGCCACCAGCCACGGCGAGGATGCGACCACGACGGGGACCTCTATGGCCACGGCGAGGATGCGTCCGTCAAGGTGCGGTTGGGGGGCACCTGCACCGGCGTGTGGGTCGGGGATCGACGGCCACGTCACGGCCTCCTCATCTTGCTCGGCGCCATGCCGCCACCACGTGCTGCTCCCTGCTCGTCGACGGCGTCGTCGGCATCGGAGACGGGACTTTTTTTTAATCATATTTTACCTGTTTGCCGGGTGGAGCAAAAAGCACACGGCAAAGATACCGGTGAAAAACACACGGCAAACTGACAACAACAGTGCCGTCAGTTACGCTACCACCGTCAACCTGCTTTACTTTGTTGTGTGGTGGAAAAAACACACGGCAAATTCTTTGCCGTGTATTTTCCAAAAAACACACGGCAAAGAGCTTTGCCTACGTGAGTTGTGCCGTGTGGCCTTTGCCGTGCTGTTCCGCATGGTAAAGCCTTTGCCGTGCGGTAGTGAAAGTAAAGACCCATTTATTCAGCTAGCATGTGGTGATTTTCTTTTGAGTAAACATACATATATTTGTGTACACTAAATTAAAAATGATATCTACCATGTATTGGCTCAACATCAACAAAGGCACTTTGGTCTTGGTGGGTGCATGGTGACCCAAAACGGCTCGCACGTGAAACCACGAGAGCAACGGATATGGCGGGTATTGTTTTTCTATTGGAAGGAAATGGGACGAGGGGAGATAGCGAGTATATGGAGGGCACCCTGAAGGCAGAGTGAATGAGTGATCTCATTTGGTGCAGCGAGTTCCCTGCTTTTGCGTGGGTGATACTGATTACGGATGGCAATGGGGCCCCGAAACCCGCTAACCCGATGGGTATCCATCTTAAATGGGGCGGGTATGGTAAAAAATCAGACCCGCCAAATTATATGGGGCGGGTATGGAGGGCCGGACCCGGACCCGCAGACCCGCAAACCCGCCAAAACATTGAAACTGGCCCAACAGTTATAGTCTAGGGTAAAAAAAATAAGCTCACCACCATGCACCAGCCCACATCGCACCCAGACCAGCCCAGGTTCCCAAGGCCCAGACTACCTCCAGCCTAAGAATCCCACGCTGGGCCGCTGCTCCATCCGGAGTGGTGTGTGGTACGGTGATTAGTCGGGTACCCGTCGGGTCCCCGGTACCCGGCGGGTGACGGGTCTGGGGAATTTTTTGACCCGACAACGGAGACGGGGCGGGTATGGGGGTGCCATACCCGCACCCGAACCCGGCGGGTGCCATCCGTAATACTGATACATCCACCGCCATAACGAGGAGCTATCAAAGTGAAGTGCAGGATGCTGCTGATCATATGAAGTGATAAGAACCTAAAGAGCTTTGTAGTCAACTAAAATAGCTAAGACAATTTTTCCCTTGGAGCTCTCTAATGTTTGTTATTTAAGCCCCGCTTCAATTGTCTTTTTTTTTTCCCCCAAAACTAGTAGAAATTTCAGAACCAATTCAGTACCCTACTAATTTCCGACCGAGGCTAACAAAGGTGCTTGGTTGGCAGTTCTCGTCTTTTTCTTGTTCGACTCTATTCCGTTGCCTCCGTCCGTTGCCACAGCCAGAGATGGGGCTGGCCATCGCAACCTCATCGTCAGGGAGACCCATGTCGCTTATACGACCTCGATGGAAAGTCGGAAACCACCTCCTTGGCGCCGTATTCGCCAAGCTAGAAACTTGCCGGAGTTCCTCGTCGGCTGCCGGCCTGTACGACCTGCAGGAGCTGGACATTCCGTGCAACCCGCTCCCGCACGTAGCTCGTTGGTTTAGTGACAGGATGTGAAGACTTCTCGCAAGAGTAAATCTCGTTGGCATCTTCATCTTTCACGACACCTTTCATGCTGAATTGCTGAGTTTGAGATCACCGCAAAGTTCCTGCCAAAGATAAAATCGATATGTACATCTTGTATGGACCATCTTGTTCGGGTGTTGCACTATGCTCGGTAGACTGAGTAGCTGATTAATTACATATTCGAACTGACGAGACTAATTAGCACTCAGAAGAATAGTGACACTATAAATAGAGGATACGAGATGTACGGTGTATACGTAAATAAGCACGTACGTAGTAGTTCAGGTACAGAGTAGTTGGGTTAGATATGGAGTAAGAAGAAAAGAAAGGGCACATGTGATGTGACAGTCTATAGATCATTTGTTTTCTTAGTTCCGCTACTACTAGATATTTGTGGCGTTTCGTGGAATGAACTTTTAATTTGCGTTATTTCCAACATCATTTGATATCCCTGATGGATTAATAGCTTCATAGTCGAGGTGTTGATTTCGGCTGGGATGGAGGTGTGTTGATATGGACGAACTGGACAGCCATTAATGATGGATGTTTCAGCCGCGTTCTCTCATAAGATCAAATATCTTACTGGATTTCTTACTGTTTACTCCCATAGTAACATAAACCAAACCTGCAAAAACTACAATGAGAAGAGCAAAACTGATCAAGCTAGTGGCTATTGAGCTTTCTCACGGGTGAAGGGGTGGGGGGCAATGGTGTTACGTATGGAGAGATCAGAGTTGATGTTTTTCTGCCTGTTAACAGTTTGTGGGATCCTCAAGATGCCGAGATGTGTATTCCTTGTTGTAAGCTCTTGAAGCAAATGCGAAAGTCGTGCATGTTTTTTTTTTTGGGAATTAAAAAGTTGTACTACATGTGTTATCGCTCTTATCTTATAAGCTTCTAAAATCGAGACATAAACTTAATACAGCTATTCAAATTGAAGAACTTTAATATAAGAAAAATAACCAACTAGTACTTCTATTTGACAACAAGAAAACTAAAATAGAAATGCGTAATGCTCGAAAGTGTGATTACTCATCTAACGGTGGTGGAAAATGATTCTAATCACTCCTATACTTAGAACCTCTTAATTGCATTTATAAGTTAGTCTACATTGTGGTCCATCTCATTTTTTTGGTCCCTCTTTTTTTATCCTTTTAGCCACGGGGCCTCGTAAGACCGCTCACAATGGAGTATAATTTAGACTAGTAACATGCATACGTTACTATTCTAAATTACTAGCTCTATAGTGGGGAGTAACATGTGTAGTGTCATACATAAGTTTATTCATTATGGTGTACACACATTTTGACTTGAAATGTGTGATGTTACGGTAATTTGTTACCACAACCATCTCTCCTCATTAATTACCGTCACATCAGATTTTTTGACTACATGGCATTGATGTTATTATTCATGTTACTCCTATTGTGACTAGTCTAAGTCCGAACAACGACAATTTTGCACACCATATTAAACCAAACTATTATCCAAATGCATCAATCGAGAAAAGTTGGCACATCAGCACACACAAAGTCCAGACCATAAGGCAATCATTTCTTAGACAAAATTGTGGATTTGGTGCACCTAGGCAATAATTTCTTAGCAATATTTTCGTTGACCTGAAAATATCGGAGACCATCAACTTAAAAACTACTATGTGTCGAGATGCGAGAGCCTACTAATGGTTCGTGTGTACTCAGTGTTGAATCTTAACTCCACCTTGGTCATCTCAAAAAAAAAAAAAAAACTCCACCTTGGTCTCCATCGTAACCACCACCACACCGTTCTTATCTTTTGGTTGAAAAAGCAAACCACTGTCAATTCATACAGTAAAAAATGGAAGACTGACAGAGCACTTATTGGTTCTTCTCCATCAGAGCAGCAAGCAATGGCCGCCCTCGCCGCGCTCCTCCTCCTGGCCGGCCTACTCGCCGCGCTCGCCTACGTGCTCGGCCTGGCCCACGCCCTCGTCTGGGCCCCGCGCCGCCTGGAGCGCCGCCTGCGTCGGCAGGGCGTCCGGGGTCCCCCGCGCCGCCTGGTCTCCGGCAACGCGGCCGACTACGGCGCCCTCATCGCCGCCGCCAAGTCCACGCCGCTCGCCTTCTTCCACCACGCCGTCGTCGGCCGCGTCACGCCGGAGTATCGCGAGTGGGCGGCGCGGTACGGCCGGCCGTTCGTGTTCTGGTTCGGGCCCCGCCCGCGGCTGGTGGTCTACGGGCCCGAGGTCGCCAAGACCGTGCTGGCCGACTCCACGGGGACCTTCGATAAGGCTGGCTCCGGCGGCAGCGGCAGCGGCAACCCGCAAGCGAAGCAGCTCATCGGCGAGGGGTTGGTGGGGCTCAGCGGGGAGACGTGGGCGCGTCACCGCCGTGTCATCGCGCCCGCGTTCAACATGGAGAGGGTCAAGGTGAGAAACCGTTTCTTGAAAACTTCGAGCTGAAACACTACTAAAATTGCCGATTTTGCTTGAAGATCAGACTAGTGGTGGAGTACTTTTTGGGCGAGAAGAGCAAAAGTGATGATTTCGTTGATGTAGTAGGAGTAAAAGCCGCCCCGCCACGCCGCCAGGGGGAACTGCCCCCCGCCCCCACTGTCAGTCGATACGGGCATTGCTCGCCGGCGTCCTCCTGACGGCCGGTGACACGTTTTTGTCCTTCATATGGTACTCGTAGCAACCTTTAGCACTTAGAAACGGCTGAAGGATCCTCAATTATATAGGTATCGTTAAAATCTTTGTTGCTACGGAGTATGATATACAGTAGAAGTAAGGTGTATAACCAGTTCAGCACTGATAGCCTCAATAAATAGGTCTCGATTCGCCACAAGATGTAGTGGTGACAATGAACGGATAAAACTTGTACATCGGCAGATATTCTACATAATAGAAAAATTCTTACAGTTAAAATCTCATCATTTCTATATAATCAAAGCAACCAAATAATGACAAGCGTTGTAAACCTACTAAAATTCTAAACTTGTGATCAATACCATGTAATCAGTTGCATATTAATAGTAACATTTGTTATTAAAATTGCACCTTTGGCATGGTTATTTCATTCACAAATTGTAGCTGGCATAAACTGCCGGAGTTGCTCATGACCTATGGTGTCTATGTTTCTTCTCTTCTATACAAACATGTTGACGTAATCGACGGTTGTGCTTGAGACAATACACTTAATTAAATATTATTTACCACTATATTCATTGTCGGATCTTTGTAGGGCTGGATACCAGAAATATCATCTATCATCTCCTCTATGCTGGATAAATGGGAAGTCCAAGGAGGAACCCGTGCAGAGTTTGAGATTGATGTAAATAAAGAATTCCACACTTTCAGTGCGGATGTCATTTCAGTTGTGGCATTTGGAAGTAGCTACGAGGAAGGAAAGCGAGTTTTTCAATTGCAAAAAGAACAGAAAAGTCTTGCCATCCTTGCAATGAGAACCTTCTACTTTCCTGGCTTCAGGTGAGATTAATTCATACACTCGAATTTGGATCATTTCTTCTCTATCAATAAAACATATAGTTCCTCCTAACCGTTCTTTCGCTTCTACATTAGTAAATAAAAGTTTTCTTCTCTTTGTTGCTGCTCATTATCTTCAATCAACTTTGTAGTCGAGAGAAAAAGAATATGATACTGTATGTTTCATTCTTAGGGATGCAGAGGCTGGGACCCCCTTTTCTAAAAAAATGTTTCATTCTTAGGTTTGTACCAACAAAGAAGAACCGAAGAAGACATATGCTAAACCAGGAAATCCGAAGTTCCCTGCGTAAATTGATTGAGATCAATGGAAGAAAGAGTGAACACTCCAAAAATTTGCTTGGCTTGATGCTATCAGCCAGCAAAACTGACAATGAGTTAAAAATGGGAATTGAAGAGATCATTGATGAGTGCAAGACATTTTACTTTGCCGGTAAAGAAACAACCGCAAATTTGTTGACATGGACAACACTTCTTCTGGCATTGCATAAAGAATGGCAAGACAAGGCCCGCGATGAAGTCTATCAAGTGTGTGGCAAGTATGAGCACCCAAGTGCGGATAGCCTGAGCAGTCTCAAAATTGTGAGTCCTACATATTTGAATAAATACTGAACCCTTTTATATTCTTGATGATGTCTACATATTGAAACATAGTGAATAACACTCCTACTATGTTGGCATGATATCAGGTGAATATGGTGTTGAAGGAGACCCTCAGGCTCTATCCTCCAGCTTTGTTTGTCAACAGGACAGTCACTAGGGATGTGAAGCTAGCCAAACTCGACATCCCTGCCGGCACGCAGGTCAATCTGCCGATCATTGACATTCACCATGATGTCGACATATGGGGAGCTAATGCGGAGGAGTTTGATCCATCGAGGTTTGCAGATGGCAAGAGCTATCACCTTGGCGCCTACTTCCCCTTTGGGATTGGCCCTGCCATCTGTGTTGGCCAAAATCTTGCAATGGTTGAGGCAAAGCTGGTGCTTGCCATGGTCCTCCAGCGGTTTGCATTTGATATCTCACCATCCTATGTCCATGCTCCAATGAAGTTCATGACCCTCCAACCCCAGTACGGTGCTCAAATTCTTGTCAGCAAGATCTGAGCCTTTGGCGTTGTATGTGGAACTATTTAGTGTGACAACAAGGTATATGTGTCTCCATGTCTCCTGTATCTGTGTGATTGTTAGCAACTTTGTAGTGGAGAGTAGTAAATCATCTGAACTTTGTCCTGAAATGTGTAGAAAGAGTATAAATAATCGATAGGAGCACTTTCATTAAAAGGATTGAAACCAATTTTTGGCATGAACAACGGATGAGCCCAAACCGATAAGGAAAAACCCCAAAAAGAGCAATCAGCCAATGCATGTAGGCAAGATCACTACTCCAAACACAACGGCCAGTTGCTTGATGTATTCAAAAGCGACAGAGGCCACATCCAGATGAGTGCAACTCTTTGGCAATAATGCATATGTGTAGTGTGGAGTATTTTGGAAGGAGGCTCCAAAGTTGTCTAAACTTCATCTTGACACTGTGTTTGTGTGACAGTAATCTTTATATTTATCTACATTGTTGTGTCATCTAGACATTATTTGTCTTCTGAACATCGAAAATATGGCTAGCGGCACGTTAGGTAGAGGCGGCCACTTACTCACCTTCACAGGGCCAGTATTTCCTATATCTCCAATTGACAAGCTTGTAGAATACATTGTTTTTTCTTGCGTCATTGTATAATACATTGTTAATGTTCTCTCAGAGCCAAACCATACTCCAATCCAACATGGTCACATTTTGGGTTGAATTCAACAGTTGTATTGATGTAACACGTAAATACATAATCGAAGATTTCATTTTCGATTTATCTCACTCCCCAAATTATTTTCCATGTTTGATTACCATTGATCTTTCTTATTTAATATTCCAAAAAAACCGCACTAACAATATACCTGTAGCAACGCATATTTACTACTGAAGATATAATTAGATCAAAAGAAAATAAAGCAAGTCAAAGAACATGGATGCAAACCACAAAGGAAATAAGGCAAGTGAAAGAATATGGATGCAAACCATGCACCCGAAGGACACAAGACAGGAGGGCGTAGCAAAAAAAATTTAGAAAAGGGAATTTCATTAATTCCAGCCTTTGAATCGAGTGATGCACACAGCCAATTATTATAAAGTTTGATTGTAAATAGTTCGAGATTAGATCTCACCAAACCACAAAGGAGTGAGACAACGACTTAAACAGCACTACGGAGGGCGTAGCAGTGGCCGATTGGGATTTTTCTGTCTGGTTTTTTAGCGTTCGCAAGCTTTTTTTTTGGCTTGACGTACTAAGGAGACACGACCAGCGACAAGAACACGGACAAAAGAGAAACATTGCTGCTTTTATGACTAGGTATATATATAGATATAGATAGATATGCTCTATGTTTTCCATCGTCCAGAAAATATCACCAATAGTCTAACGCTTTCCAAAATTTGGTAGCACTACCATAACGCAAATAAAATTATTAAAATCAGAAGCTGACTGCCAGGAACAAGGGAATTAGCTGGCCCCAGGTACCACCGTCCTATTTGAAATGCTTTAGACACACAGAGGCGGTAATCAAGTTACATACAAGCATACAATCAGGCAACAATCAGCAATGAACAAAATAAAACTACAGCATAACGTGATGAAGTGCAACCATCTCAGCAAAAGCTACAACACAACTGTTCATTAGACCATTGTACTTATGCATGTACAACCTACTCAATCTGCTCCCCTTGCTATTCTTCCTAGACAGTGCAAAAAGGAAACTCATATATATGCTTCCTACAACAAAAGTGTTAGCTAGAATACAAAATGAATTACAAAAATAGCTGGACCAACATCGGCTCATCTTTGTTTAGAGCAAATCCCGTCAATATGGCCATAGTTTCTGTTTCTGGCATTCGGAGATAAAATGTTACATCAACTTGTATAACGACTATATGGCCCAGATGTTTGTTCCTTGCACTCAGACATCATGGTTCCTAACAATTTGCATCTAGACAGTGATGCTGTGTAGCATCGATGAAGTATGGCTGAAGAATTGATCCTGTGTCCCCTCCCTTCATCCCCAGCAAACCTTTCTATGAAACCATGGAGTAAGACATATACACTGGATGGTTCAAATATGCCCAGATAGATCTTCCCGCTACGACAAAAAGCTACTGGTCGCAGGTGGTCATGGGCGTCCTCAAGTGAAATCTTTTATGAGACAATGATCAAAATTCTCAAATGAACCTACTTCCGATGCTTCCTTTTTGCTTCAGCTCTTAGCCGCTTTTCCTCTTCCCTTTCTCTATCATGCGTTCTGCAATTTAACCAGGGAGTTTCTTAGAGAAACATATGATGTTGCAGTACATTACTGTTATGCACAATTAGAAGGAAAAGCATCCTAGCAATTCATTTCTCTGCAGCTTTAAATGCTCATTTCTTTGAAGATACTCTTACACGCAAGGAAAAAAAGAGAGTAATACAGAATCTACATAAACCATCCATTGATCTAACTTTTGGTAGCAACGATTTAACATGGTGTCAACCATGACAACTAAATAGGTCATAAATCTCAGTGTTCTCTATCAATGGAAACAAATAATTTGGATACTACAAATTCTTGGTACGACTTTACTCCGTTGAACTATTTGTCATGCAGCTATCTGTGTTCAAATACGGAGTAAATGAAAATTATTTAGTTGCAAATCTCTATTATTCATGTTGCAGTACTTTTTAAAGTGAACCACCTTTGAGGCAGCTTTCGCAATAATGCTACCTTGGAACATAAGTGGTTAGTTGCCTGCCACGCCATGCCATGCCTCAATAAGTGCATGGCACCATGTTATCTACAATTTTGGAAGGTGAAATGGTGAGTTTTCTACATTACTTACCAGCATGGTGACTTGTTACTTGGGAACGCAATCATTATTTTATTTGACTATATGTTTCTACAACATAGAAAGAGGTGGGTATGGTGCATGCTAAAAGATGTCAAAGAAAAAATGTGCTACAGTTTGCATGAGATATTGCAGTTCGCAATTTTGTATGTTCATAGCATCTGAACTTCAAGAAAAAAATTGCTAGCAATGGTTTTGCAACTTCATTCAGTCGATAAATTGATCCTTCCTATAAACAGATTGTATTTCACATGACAGCTAAGATAAAAATAACACATTGCAAAGTGAAAAATGCTGTATAATGTAGGATATTGTGCAATGCTTAGTTTAATGAGATCATCATTTCCTAAACTTACTGGTCAGCCTCTCTACGACTTGTCTTGCTTGTTGAATCCTTGGCATGCATCCTAGGAAGGTCATCAGCATGTGACGGCCGATGCTGTGAAACAGCACCCTTTCTTTCTCTCTCTCGTATTTCAGATTGCGAGTTACTAGCTCCTACACTCGGAGGCTGTGGAGCAGAAGGTGCATATTCTCCAGCTTCTAAAGTAGACTGCTCTCTCTTAATCTTCCGCCGTTTGGAAGCACTATTAGGGTCACTATCTTCTTTCATAGTACCTTTGTCCCTATCCCTGTCATCTACCTATAAAAATAATAAATCATTAGAGGTCAAACAAGAGTGTTGAGTTTATCAGTTACAAGAGGCAAGATCCCAAGAAGAGTGAATGCATGCCTCGCACATTACAGTCATAGAGCTGTTGAGAGACGAGATAAATACGTGCTGATCACAAGACACATCAACTTTTATCGATACAACCAAACTAGAGATCATAAATCACAGGAGAGTATTACAGGGCAAGACAATTTACCTTGCTTGATGAAACATCCCTGTCTTCACGCTTTCTATCCCGGAGATCTTCCTCTCTTCTGTGTTTCCCATCATCCTGAGACAGCGAAGCGTTCTCCTCCAAGTGCCACCGTTCTTTCTCATCGCGCCTGGGAGACGACCTTTGAGTATGCCTAGTGCTGCCACCCCTTCGGTCACTATCTTCATCCTTCGGTTTGCAACGACTGATTGAGGTACAAAACTTGTTGGAAGAGGTGGAGGTGGTGGCAAGCTTTGCCCTCGGAACCGTTCGTCAGAAGTATGTGCCCTGTCTACGGAGGGTTCAGCATGCTTAATTTTGTTCCTCTCCTTATTCCTGTCTTCTCTTCCTTTTTCAGGAACCCTGTCTATCCCTCTGTCTTGCATCCTTTCACTAGAACGCTCTCTCCTTTCGGATGATCTGTCTGTTGGTCTCTCAACCACGTCTTCTCCACGGCGCCTCTCAGTCCGGTCTACTTTTTCTCTAGGATCTCGGTCATATTTCTCATCGAACTTTTCTTTTAATTTCTCTGTCCTGACCACGTTTTGTTCCTCACTAGCACCTCTCTCATGATCCAAAGAACGCAATTTATCTACTGATCGCGCCTCCAACTTTTTTTCTTTGTCGTATGGTGTTCTGTTAAGTCACCATCCCGGCCTTCAGACTCCCCTTTCCTTCGTTTACCTGTTCTCTCTTGTTCTTCAATGGGAACCGATCTTTTTTGCTGTTTCACGGTAGAATCAATCAAGTCAGTAGATTCACCTTCACCAGCAGGATTAGCTGTTCCACCAATATTTGCAGCCAACACCGTTGATCTTTGGGAGGATGCTGATACCTTTCTTGGCGCCAGATGTGCGTTACCGTTGGTGCCAACCAAGGAACTAGCGGTTTTAGTATCCAGCGCACCATCAGCTGCCTGAGACAATACTTCTCTGTCAACAGAAGCTTGTTGATTAAGACTCCTGCTGGTTGATTTCCCGGGTTTTGCATCTTCCTTCCCTGCATCATGCTTAGATACCTTTGCAGCATTGTTTGCAGCACGCTTCTGTTGCCCTCTTGTCTGTTGTAGTAAAAATGATTAGAATCAATCAAACCAAATGCCCAGCACAAAATTACTCAATAGTCACTGCTATGTTTCCATGACATAGTAAAGGACATCTGAGCCAATTATTTTTAAGAAACTGTTTTAAATTTCAAAAAATCCTGAGAAAATTACACATTGAAATACACCCATGTACTTGTGAAATTGTGAAAAATCCATTTGTCATCTGCAGAAAAAATAATGCAAATTGTTGCACGAAAAACTACAAATATGCATACTGTTGCCACATGCACCCTTTTAGGAATTTTTTGCAATTCCAGTAACTTTTTTGAACCCAAGCTCTCATGAGTGACCCTACTGTTACTTTCCACATGACAAACTGAAAGGTACCTCAGATTCTGCAGTAGGTTTCAAAACCTTGACTCCCTCATCGGACAAAATTTTGGAGGTTCATCTGCACCGTGTGCAACCCCTGAAACTTTTCCTTGGGCAGAGGAAGATGGTATTTGACTATCAGATCCATTTGCAGTCGAGGCATTCTTCTTGTGTTGAGTATCAGGCTTCACTGCATTTTCTGACCTTTCATGCCTACCCTCAGTAGATTTTGCACGAACGCTGTGATCTTTCGCTGTGGCAGGGTCTGCAGACTGATTTCCTGTAGGATCCAAGGAATAGTTATACCCAGCTAATCATAGTGGGCAAACAAAAACACCTTCTGTATCTTCTATTTACCAGGAATAGTTTTTGCAGGCACTGGCTTCGGATCAAGGTGACCCATGCCAAACTCCTCTTCAGATAGCCATGAGCTCTGCATAATAAATAATAATTGGGCTTTCCACACATACATCTCGTAATCATACACAAATGGGTCTCCCCTGATAGGAAGGAAAAAAGGCAGCAGTGACGATGTAACACTTACCTTGCGAGCTGCCAGGGCAGCAGCTACACCAGTGGCCAGTACTTTCAGGTCTTCCCTCTCATCCCCCCTTAGCTTCGCTACCTGGTAAAAATATATGTGAGCAATAGAACAGCAGCATATCACAAATTGTGACTTGTGATGTATTTACCCTTTTCTCGATATTGATGCCGCTTTTTCGCAACACAGGAAAAATACTAGTTATCTTTGTGAGCACAATAAGGGCGTTTCTGATTTCCATGTACTCTTTTGATTCCATACATTGATTAAGCACCTTGGTAATTCTTCCACTCCATTTCCAATGAACCTTTCAAAAGCACAGAAAAAATATGTTCACAAACATATGTAAAGAATATAGCAGATAAAAGGACAGCTTAAAAAAATTGATATTAGACATTCACATGATATTTTATTAATTCAGGTGGCATGAACAAAATATACGAAATAAAGCAGGACGTGCCAACAATAAAAACTAGAGTCCATGAAACCATGCTGAATTCATACCAGGATTCAAGAAATAAAATTTTCACCGAAAAATGGGCAGATGCTTATCAATAAAAGTACATGCAGTGGATCATTTTTTATATGTAGATGTACATATTATGCAAGTCTTGCAAGTTTTAACATTTTATAAAGAAGTAGCCACTAAACTTCTGTTGCACAGCTCAAACATGACCAAATGTACAGCTCAATAAGCCAAACATGTCTAGCACATGCAGCACCAACTGGCACATCTGAAATACTCTTTAAATTAAAAAATCTGCATGACAGGACAGCAATACTTCATGAAACGAGATCCAACACGTTTGGCATGACTAACAACAGACAGGGCCAGCTTACGAAGAATGAGCTATCTTGCCAGATTTTTGCAAATCTGACCACTGACATGCTGTGGAAAGATTTTATGTCCTATGTCCCCTATGTGTGGAACTAAGGGGAAGTATCCATATTTGGGAACAAGCTAACACGAAATGTGTCATTGTATGAGCATTGGAGACATCCTATTTGGATTGAATGAGACTGCCACGTGTTTTCAAAATCTGACCATTGACATACTAAGTGGAAATATCTTATGTCCTATGTGTGGAACTAAGGGAAGTATCCATATTTGGGAAGTAGAAAGCTAACACGAAATGCCATTGTATAAACAGTGGACACACCCGATTTGGAATGAATGAGACTGGGTTCCTCTAACATGGTTTGTGAATTTGCGAACAGTTCATTTGCAAAACTGTAAATCAATAGCCATCAGTATCTAGCATGCTAACAGCTCACACTAAAGAGTTATAGGTGGCACCTAAACATGGTTTTGTGAATAAGTATTTGTCAAAGGATTAATTCTGAACTGAGACAAAACAGAAATTTGTTGTTTATATGCACATCAATAGTCCCTGTTGATCTTGGTGAGATACCTAGTGTACAAGCTTTTGGTTTGGGTACAAAATCAATGTACGGTTTTCAGAAAACTGACCTCATGGACTTGTGAAAAAAGTTCATTTTTGGTAATTTTAATATACATTATGTTTGCAGTTATTTTAAAAGGTGACAAAAGGCCATAAACTACTTGATAGATTTACTTTTAGTTTACTTGTGCACCTGACAGTACTTTTACACTACAAATGATCCCTACAAGCTCTTTAAGATTTGCCATATTACCGTAATCATGCTACTTGAGTACAACTTCGTCCTAAAATTTCAGAAATTGTGATCGAACCATAGAAAGGCTTTCTATGTATCGACCACTATTTCTAAGATTTTATGACTAAGCTGTACTGAAGGATATGACAAACATAAACTGAATTGTGCGACACACATAACTTCAAGGAGTGTGCAAAGCATACTTTGACAAACTGAGGATAAGATACACGTTGACTATCTGGAAATCTGAAGTATACAGCGAATCCTGGCTTAGTCCCACATTCACGTTCATATATTGATTCATCACTCTGCAAAAAGTTGTATGTGCAAACTCAGAAGCACTAAAACAATGTAATGAACATAATGAAAGCTATGGTGAAGAGGGTCTAGCACAACTGAATCAATAGACTACCTTCCAATAGTAGGCCGTCTTAAGTGTCTCATGAAGAAACCTTCCAAGCCTGCCAGCCTCATATTCTGTACAACAACAGATCATTGGCTGTAGTGTCTTGCAGATGAAAACATCTATATGATTCACCGTGTTGAAAAGTGGAGTCCCAAGTGAATGCATCGTCTGGACAAATGTAGCACAATACACAGCATCCTGCATGCTGAAAACACAGCGTGGATATATGCACCGCTGGAGAAATTCCATGTTAATCTTCAGTGCATCCGGACTGGAACTCAGCCATTTATCCTTTTCACGGGCTAGCCTTTGGAGCACTGATACAACGTGTTGTTTATGCTGGTCAGATTCATTGTTCAATTTGTCAAGTAAATCTTGGATTCTCTCCTTGTCCTTCTTCCGTCGTGATATTGCAATGCTAGAGTTATCTGAGTTATCTTCGAGTTGTTTGAGATTTTCATGCAGCTTCTTGATTTCGGCATCATAACGATCTTTTGGAAAATGAAGATCATATAGTGTTAAACCCCAGAAAGTAGCATACAATTCAGGTGAAAGACTGTTCCAGGCTTTTGGTGGCAAAATTGTTCGGATTGTGTTAAGAAGATCCGACCACCTGCAAAAAAACAGAATACAGAGAACTGCATGAGAATTGAACCGAAAATACCATGGATATGTCAATGAATGGAAACATAAATTTTAACTAAAGCTATCCTCAAGGAGGCTTAAACAGTTAAATTGTAAGTTTCTGAAAGCAACCATTATTAAAGGTATAGTAGCTAGATCCCTACCAGCTTCCAAGGACCGCTGATCTATTAGTGGCAAGCAAGAGGGGGTCAAATTTTCATAAATGTACTCAGATATTCTACAGGGTCAATTTTTTTCTTAACCTAAATTGTAATGTAACTTTCAAGTTTATTTTAACATGAACCAAAAGGTCAACATGGCATAACCAAGACCTGATAATCCAGATGCAGATTTTGAGCTCCCAACACAATTGTACACTTTGTTGTGAGGAAGAAAAATCAAAGCATGTTCATTTGTGGGCTGCACAAAGACAAGGATGGGAATCAAAATAGAAAATAACCTTCTTTCAACAAAAAATTAGTACATTTGCATCAAAATTTGCAAGTGCACAGTGCTGCCATATTTACATATGAGTTTGGGGATTCTGCGGTGTGGATTTTGTTAGACAGATGTAGGGGTACTGATGACTGATGACCCATACAGTTGAATTGATGATTAAGAGACTCGTGGAAGATGTTCATAACAGACTTACGTGATTAACTTCTGAGATGAATCGCCATGCAAGATCATATCATCACTTGATACAGACTCCCCTTCTTCATTGCCATCCAGAGGCCAACAGGCTTCGCCACCATTAGCGCTTTTAAAAAGCCTCATTACCGGGCGGTATATAAGAAAAGCAACCTAGAACAAAGTAAAGTGTGAGATGTTCGGGTGTATAAAATAATGAAATCTGCTCGCACATAAAGAAAAATATAGAGTGCACAAGATATGAGTGTATTACCTCTGGCTCAATATGATACTTATAAACCAGATCTTCCAGCGGAGGTATTAGCTGAACATAGGTCGCTGGAGTCAAAGCACTTGAAAGAAACTCGGCATACTGAAGTAGTATCCCATGGCATCTATCAAACTGCTCGCTAACCATTTTGATATATGTGGCATCTGCATTTATTATAATCCTGAGAACAATAGCAACATTATCAAGTTTGAAAGAGCAGAGCAGAGCAAAAGGTAAAAACTGAATATGACAGGCTTTTAGGATACAATTATAATAGCCATCAGTATGTCATCTATATTACAAATATCATAGTACATAACTGCACCAAGACTAAAGTCCACTTAGTCGAGAGAGCAGAACAAAATAAAAGCGCACAGAGGATTTTGCAAATTGAAACAAAACCTTACTTTGATCTGTGCTGGGCAATAAGCAGTAATAGAGGAATTGCAAGTTTAGGTTCATCTTTTGGATGCAAAGAATCCCGCAACTTGTTTGTAGACTTATTCAAAACCTACAAAAAAATGATTTCGTAAACTTTTTTTTCGAAATTATCATGAATAGAGAAAGCCTTGGTTCCTCGTGCAACCTTATAGTTCCGTGTTGATCCAAACAGTGAAGATTGAAGCCGCAACGTTTCACTCCCTGCCATAGCATCAACCTGTTCATCAGTCATGTTCTCGGTGTACTGTACATTTGCCATTTGCTGAATGAGTTCCTGCATGGTATATCATTTTTTAATTTAGATTCATACAGTTCCAAGGGAGCAAGGACGTTTCGACATAGTCAACAAACCTCCAGCACAACAAGCTCAGTGCCCAATCCTTTCTTCAGTTGATTAACTATGTATTGGAAAAGGCATTTTAGCTCCATGGAAAGATGCTTCTTGCAGCTGTTAAACTTTATTGGTTCAGAATAGGAGCATAAAGACTGAAGATAATAACAATACTGAGAAGGGGTACACAAGAACCCTAGTCATTAGAAAGCTATATATCACTAGTAGAAATATTTCTTGCATTTTCAACACATAAAGATTTACTCAAAGAGTCAGACAAAGTAATTATCCGCCAACCAAAGTTGAAGATCAAATGTGATTAACAAACATCAACAGGAATATGGAGTCTTGGTAAATCGGTGATATCTTCGTTGTACAGAACTTTTATAGACACAATGTCAAAATGAGCAAACAAATGGGGAGAGAGGAACCCAAGATTCTGCACAACATAACAGGGAGTCCTAGTTGTATTACAAAAGGTAAACCTCTAAATATTTAGGTTATAAATCGGTTCATGCTCAATTAGCATATATAATATCACTGGCGTGCATGTTCAACATAGTGTATAGTATGCTTGCTTTACAGATACATCGTGATATTTATTAAAAAGAAACTGCATCCTACGCAGAAATTCAATTCACATAGTTTGCTGCTAACCACTACGATAGAGAAATAATGTCAACAGCTAAACTCAAATTTCAAATGATAGTGTACCATTGTATGAACCATATGACAAAAGCACTGACATGTGCCTAATAAGCAAGAACATACATAATTAGATGTCGCTGGACCATCAGGTTTGACTAAAAACTTGTCAGTACATCACGCCATGTGTTATGCAAATAATATAATCACAGACATGAGTCAAAACGACATACAGGTGTCCCCAGAATGATGCAAGACACTGAAGCCAGTCTGACAGATTAAGGCCGTCATCTTTTACTTTCTCACGACCACCTTGAGCCAACCGTTCGATTACAATATATTGCAAGATATCATATTCCAGCTGTAAATGAAACATATTTGGGCAATGCTGTTAATTTCACTTGCAAAAACAATTGAAAGACATGTGCAAAATAATTACAATAGACTCTAAGGTACTGTTGTCTGCATAAAACATGCATCACATACGCAGCTAATACCTGAGTCAAGTATTTAAAAGCATCCACAACTGGATTTATCATGTCCCTGTATGCTTCGACCTGAAAATTGGAACAATGTATTGTAAAGGTAGAAAAAGAGAACTGAAGATAAATCATAATGAAACAAGTCAACAAAGCATTATAAATATAAAGGTGAATTGCCAGGATCAATGAATCATCACAATAAACCGATTAAAATAATATATTCAGAAATAATTTGATCAGACTCCCTCTGTTGCTTCACTAAGTGCGTTGTAGCCCTAAGGGCCACGTTCCCTCTACACAGTCCACTGATAGTCTAATATATAGCACAGTAGGACTGTAGGAGGCTCTGCTACTTTTTTTGTCCCAGAAGACTCCCTCCATTGACATTTTCTCAGCACCATTATGATCAAGGTTCAAAAAAGCGGTTTAAAGCGTACGCTTAAGCGCAAAAGCGAGCGCATCGGTAACAAAACGCTTCGTTTTGGGCCTGAGCGGCCCATTAAGCGTCGAGCGGTAAAAAGCGGTCCGCTTTCTTCTTCGCGTACACTTCCTCGTGCTGGAGCGGCGCCGAAGCGAAGAAACGCGGTGGCTGAGCGCTCGATCTCGATGGTAGGCCGCGGCGGGAGATGAAAAATTGGGAGGGGAAATAGAGGGAAACAACATGAGAGAGGGAAAGTGATAGTTAGGGTTAGGAATCCCCCCCCCCCCCCCCAATCGGCCAATTCCACTCTCGGGTAATGAGAAAACAGAGGGAGGCGGCGCCATTGGAGCTCTCGAGCGCCGCCGGTCAAGCCCCTCTCCAGCTGCCGGATTGATCTGCTCACTCCCCGCCTGCTACTTCTTGTGCGCCGGCCGCCAGGTAGATCTACCCCTCTCTCCTCCGCCTGTCCTCTCCTCTCTCCACCGAGCTCCTCCTCGACCTGGATGCCGCCCCGACCTGGAACTTATCCTCCTCCACTCCACGCTCCGACGTGACCTCGCCGCCGCAGGTAGTCTCTATTCCTCTGCACTTACCTTCTCTTTCGATTTGGAGGCAGAGCGGCTTGTTTGTTACGGACTAGCGGTTTGTGCTGGCTGCCTAGGTGCGTGTATGGCAGAGAGGCTCGTGCGTGTTTGGCTGTGTGCCGCTGCTGGGTGTGCTGGCAGAGAGGTTTCTGTGTGTGTGCTCCACATTCTTCCTTCAAAAATAGCATTACATGTTTAGTAGAATATATAAAATACAAGTATTTTAGGGCAATGTATGCCTAAAACTGCTCCCTACTTTCCTCTCCGTACATATTTGTACAAAACGCTTAAGCTGTAGTTCCTCTAATCGGAGCCTCACCGCTCGCTTACCGCTTTTTTGAACCTTGATTATGATTAATTTACAGATTTAAACATTAGTGACAATATGAGGTTAGTGTTCCCCTTTGTCAGTTACAAACTTTCCTATCCCCAAACCACCAGCATATAGGCAAAAATACATATGATGGATTTGGACACTGCCAGGTTGGTGCAAATAAATTCCAGCGAAGATAGAAGAGCCAAATAAAGTCCAAATGGAGCTGTCAGCTGATGTAATAATGGTTGCCATCTCCAACATCAGATAATTAAAACATAGCAAGGAGAATAAGTTACATGCAAGAAACCAATAATATCACAGCCGCTAGTCCAAATGGAAGTAGGTATATCGCATGTTTGATATAAGGCTGCAGTACATATTATTGCTTTGAATAAATTGTATGTATGTACATTGTTGATTGAAAATACCTGTTGGACAATTGTTCGAAGTACAGTCATTGGATTTGCATGAGCAAGTTTAGCCACCATGCGGCCAAGCTGCTTCAGATTTTCCTTGGCCAGCCGCTTTAAGAGCCTTCTGGTGTCCAGCTAATTGAGAAAACAAGAATGTGGGTGAATTCAAAGCTCAAGATAAAATGATAGATGAAAGAAAGAAAACAAGGATGTGGGTGAATTTAAAGCTCAAGATAAAATGATAGATGAAAGAAAGAAAAAGCAGGCATGGAATAAGCAGGCAACCTTTGCTGTTTGCCTTGCAGCAAGGACAATTGGGTTTTGTTCAGTGTCCTTCTCCCACTCACCATACAAACGATAGCGTACCTGAACATGAATAGTGCCATAATTGTGAAAAAGGCAGTGCAAGTATAACAACAACAACCATGAAGCAATACGAACCTCATAAGGAAGAAGGGAAAGAACTCCCCATATCTCCATATCAACAGCAGGATTGGCAGGTATAAGCTGCAATGAAGGAAGCAAGCATGATCCAAGTGCTTCTTCAATCCGAGATTCTGGAGACATTGCGCCTGCTGTACGGGCTGATTCCTTTGACGAGGCATGGTACACCTTTAGCACTCTACAAACCTGGAAGTTAACACATTCAATGCACCATTAAATAAACAATACCGAACAATTTTTGCCACTAGATGCTCCAGGCGGAACTGCATAATTGCAAGCAAAGATGTATGATGGTCATAGTCTAAATGCTTTTAAATGAATGCAATGAAACCTTTTTTTCCCATTAGCAGAAAAGTTTACTCATTATCTGTAGGTCACAAGCATAGTAAGTATGAACGGTACAGACCAGGTGCTCGGATGCACCAAGGGGAGGGGGGCTGCTCTGGGTTCCCATCCCTGGCGCTAATCATATATGTGTTCTAATCCATAATTATCTGCGGAAGGGATTGGAAGTGTTTGTGTGCTATGATTGTATGTCCTATGATTGGTGCTAATCCTTTTGTATTCTAATACATGCTAATTTAGTGCTCACGTTTCTTATCACGTCTTATCGTACTTGCAGAGCCATTAGCATGCTGAATTACTTAATTGTGTTACACAAATGTTATTATTCACAAGATATTAACAAAATACAAAGTCTGTTGGACTGGGAGGATGCATAGGCAGGGCATCTTTTGGGGGAGGTCCCCCATAGAGATATGGGGCATGAACTAAGGGGAGCTGCTGGAGATGCTCCTAGAGCATCAAATGCGACAGCTGCCCCGTACCCATATCGCCACACATGCTGGATGCAGCCGATAGCCGATGCATGTGAGCACCGGTTCCAAAACTCTGAATTGCATCAGGTATGGCCATTACTGGCTTCTTATTTTGTTACAGCAACACAAGTGAGGAAGAAAAATCTGGTCATCACAACCACTGATCAAATGAAGAACTTGTGGTATGGACATGGTATCTTTTGTAGTTTGTACAAAATGGATATAACAAATCAATAATGTGTAACATACATGCACTAAAGAAAATATCAATCATATCTAGTAGGGAGGCAAGATATCAAGATTCAAGAGGGTACTAATACAGAAAAGTTCAACGCAAAGATTTAATGATACCTTCTGAAATAGTTGTGTGTCACGATGAAGGTATGGTCCACAGGCAACAAGCATTTGGAAAAACTCTTTTGGCAGGTCAACCAAATAACTTGGTAAAGAGACAGATGATGCATCCATCATGTGAGTGTCGATGTTACGGGTGATTTTATAATGTGCTTGACAATATGTACTGTAGGCTGCAGAAATAGTCTTCTCGATAATTCTGCAAAAATGAAAGTGGAATGGAACAATAAAAATCGGGGAACTCTACCACTGCATTACAACATACTCGGGCAAACCATGTTTTGCACTGAAGTACAGGCAATAGTATAAAAATGCTGAGTCTGCTAATAGAATATGCAGAGGAAGTTGACAAACCTAAGTAAGCCATCACAAATTTCAACATGCTCGACAGGATTTAGCTGTGCAAGACGTTCAAAAAGTAGCTGTGCGTGGTCCCTGGCAAATAACAGCAGAAATCGGTCAGTGACATTTATAACATGTCAAAGAAGACAGATACATTTACTGCAGGAGCGGATTTGTACCAACTGAGTATAACAATGAAATATTAAAATAAACTTTGCAGTATGATAATATAACATAAAAAATCAATAGCATGCAGGGTATATACCAATCATGAACTGAGAGGAAACCAAGAAGAAGTCCAAGCTTCTGATTCTTTTCTATCTCAGGGGCACGCTCCTCAATTATATCATTTTCCATCTCCAATGCTGTGTGCAAATCGATCGTGATTTCTTGTTTCTCGTCATCCATAAGGTCCTTTCCAGTAGCAGCAAGATTTATTTTGCCTATTTTAGTAGCCTGAAATAAAGAAAGAGATGAGTAAAGTTCATAAGTTAAAACTCCAATGTGTACATAAGTACTGACATATATTGAAGATCAACGGAGAGATAGCACAAATGTAAGACCAGATTTATATCCTTAACCTTAACAAAGCCTTTTGTCCCAAACAAGTTGGGGTAGGCTAGATATGAAACCCTGTAACGAGGACTTCTCAGGAGGTCACCCATCCTGGTACTACTCTCGCCCAAATAGGTTTCATATCCATGGGACTGGCTAGTTTTTACGTTGGCTCGCCAAGCCTATCACAACCCTTAGATATGAAACCTTTCATGAGGACTTTCCAGGAGGTCACCCACCCTAGTACTACTCTCGTGGGTTTCATATCCATGGGACTGGCTAGTTTTTACGTTGGCTCGCCAAGCCTATCACAACCCTCCTCCTTTATCCGGGCTTGGGACCGGCTATGCCTAGAAGACATAGGCGGAGTTAAAGACCAGATTTATATGTACTTTAAATATATTCTGACAGTGGCCGTGAGTTTAATCATGTGTAGTACTTCAAATACATTGGGATGCTCCCGATGGAGGGCGCCAAGGACAAAGATGGAAACGCTGCTGAACCAGAGCATCCAGCCAGTGGACTTCCTGCTGACTCTGGCCAATGCATAGGACGATGGAGGGCACCAAGGACAAAGATGGAAACGCTGCTGAACCAGAGCATCCAGCCAGTGGACTTCCTGCTGACTCTGGCCAATGCATAGGACTACATGCCCAAGATCAAGGAACTGCTCAGGGCCGGCAACAAGTACGAAGTCAAGGATGTCCACCTGAGGATGACACTGGAGTAGGCCAGCAATGAGGTGGGAGTTCGTTTCCAGCTCCACTATGGCAAAGAAGGCCAGATCATTCATGAGAAGATGGCGCTGAGGTGGAGCAGAGGATAGAGATTCGGGATGATAAAGAATAGTTCTGGTCGGTACATGTTGGCAAGGCCACGCTGGCAATAAAATCCACGCCAGGACTGACAGGTCACTTTTGACATAAAAAATGGGGTTTGGGAGTTGCGTGAATAATAACTGCAATAATGTGGTTTCATGAGAAAAAAAACTCAAACGGCGTGGCAACTTGTTATTAGTCCTCATGAAGTTATGGTTTCAGCAAGAACAATTATGGTTCTTGCATAAACAGAACTTTACACGGTATTGTTTTCCTTTTTAAAATGGTCGTCTTTTGTTAGGTCTAAGAGTCGAAGCATAAAAAAATATAAGGTTATTGAAAATCTGTGTGGTGGTACTTTATTATTTTAGTACATTGTAGCGATATTCATACGATTCTCCTTTATAATACTGATATACAGCAAATATTTTTTTGAACAGAATGAAAGCAACAAGAAAAAGATACTAACCTCATCAATTTTCCTTGAAACAAATGAGCCAAAATGCTCAAATGCCTCATCATCATTTGGAAGTAAATGAACATAGCTGAAAAAGAAGCCATAAACATGTCATGATTCATAACATCTGAGGAGAAGTTGCAAAGGATATTTCCACGCAAATAGATCCAGCAACAACACTAATTCATAATGTTACAGCATAGTAAGTACTACGTAATTAAAAGCAAACAAGGACTTGAGCCTACGGTTATGATCAGTCAGCTAGCACAACAATTAGTGATATTCAACTGCATACGACTTTTTTCTTGGTATCAGTACAACATATTAGAGGAAAATGACCTAACAAAAGTCTAGCACTGTTTGTAATAGTCATCGCATAGTTAGAAGAAATGGCCATCAAAATAAGAGCAGAAGTTGAAGAGAGCAGCACCAAAAATGTAATGTTACAAATACAATTTTACATGTATATGAACCTTACAAAAGCCTGATCTGTTTTTACTTAGTTTTCTTTTATAACAACATATTGTAAATATTTCATGGATGATGTCCGAAATTACAGTTTGTCGTCAACAAGTGTAGCGAAACACAGACACAACTAGAAAACTTACAGATTATCAAGGTCAATAAGACCAGATTTGACCAACAAGGCTGCTATTTGAAAAAGACCAGATGGAACAGGGCTGTTTACATCCAATTGTTGATAGTATTGGAATTTGAAGCCCAAAATTTGAGCAGCATGGGACTGCAACAAGGAGAAGTCGTAAGATGGGCTGAAATAGTACCTCGAGTATGGTAATAATCTTTATAGGCTCTCTATAAGTATCTTACTAAAAACTAAAAGAATACCTTTGGAAAAAGAGGTATAAGCTGATAAAATATATCGTTATCTGGATAGAGTTCAAAACATTCCAACACCTAGCAAGGCAAACAAGAAAAACATAATTATATTATAACAATGGCATACTTCTATAAAATCAGATAGTAATACCCGGATTAAAAAGTGAAAACTCACAATGTCAAATACACGATTCGGATCCAGATCAAAATGCCCAATTAATGACTGTCACAAGAACATTATGTTATTACATGATACTGTTTACTTGCTCAACATAACATAGGAGAAAAAAGGAAAATTCTAAGACCAACCTTTACAATGCTAATAGTAGCTGAAGAAGCATTTTGGCAAGCCAAATCTGAACCGACTTGACAAAGTAGGGTTATCTGAATTCCAAACAAACAAAAGCGACTAGGTTAAAAATTACACCAGGCTCCAGTAGAACATTTTAGACACATCATTTGGAAACTACTTGAAGAATGGAAATAGCCGTAAATCCCTCAATAAATTTCAAACTGGAATTATAAGTTCAAAAATATGTGTCAATATATACATCTGTAATTACAATTACAATTGTTTGTAGAAGTAATCACAAGAACAATGGGTAGAGGTTTCACAGGCAGATATACATACCAACTTGGCGTAGCCCTCACTTTCCTCTCTTAGAAGGTTGAATTTAGTTTGCTGATAAAGAAGTCGTGTGTTGACTCTGACCTGTTGACAATTATTTTAAGCCACCATAAGAGAATGATGCAGTAAAGAGGTACAAAATGGAACTGCAAAATAAGGAGAAGGGTGTTGCAGAGGAACCATGTTTAAAAGATAAATTAATTCTGACATGGTATATTGTAATTTACGTGAATGCACACAAAATATCAGGAACCAATGATAGCAACATGAGACCCTAATAATATGCATTGTACTAGTATGTGACACATACCTCTTTGGATTTCAAATCCTGGCCCTTCGACTTACTCTGTTCAACCTCCCATAGGAACTCTTCCTTCAGATGTGCACATACAGGAAACATAGACAGCATGTGTCAGTTGCCTTGAATCGTGAAAAGGTGCTGTCAACAAAGATGTGGTGCTCTAGTATGAGGAACAAAAACACTCACTTCACATCGCTCTTGAAGAAGCCTGGGCACAACCAATGAAGACTCCACAAACGACTTAGTCTGCAGTCCAGAGTATTTAAAAGGAAATTAGTGTGCACTAAATTCTCCACCCAAAAAAAGTACGGACCAGAAGATAGAAAGCCTATTTGCATTGCTGAAATTATGAATAGGTGTAGAAGTGTCAAAAAAGATTGTTACCATTTTGACAAGACGGCTTCGGTATTCACCAGAAATTGTAATCTGCACATTAGTACAGGTCAGATCAACTAATAATGCAGCACTCAGTGATTCTGAGAAAATAACAACACAACAGTGTGGTAAATCCAAGCTACATGAGTCTGAAAGAAATGCATCCTGATCTTAGGCATCAACGACAGATCAAAAGCACAGCCACGCTGACTGATGGAAAAATAAATGGTTATAGACTGAAGTCTTATGATACCTAGTAAGCAAGGCACAATGTGTCAAGGAATTTCATTTTTTTGCAGGATGGGAAGTGGCAAGAGATTGAACGAAGGATGGCATTTACATTTCTACTGACCCAGGTTTTTCGAAGAACAACAATAAAAGCACTTAGCAGCATCTCTATCAAGGCTCTCATGGCACTCCGTCGACCACCTAGCTCCAAGATGACATTGTCGACAATTCGACATGCATGTGCAATGCCAATACTAAGGAGATACTAGCTAAATGCATGTGCCATGTGTGCTGCTACAGAAGTTTTTCATGCATTGCTTGAGTTGTTTAAACCCTTGTCTCATCATAATCCTTAACTTGATGGAGAAATAAAAGACTATTTACATAAAATGTATGATAATTATGGTAACCCATTTCTTGGTAACTTAAGAGGTAACCTCATAAGGGTGAATGGACCCCACGAACTCAGATCTTTATAAGAGTAGAATAACACATATTGCCAAATTAGCACTTACAGCTCATGTACGAGAGAGAATAGTGAGATGAGCTATGCGTCTCAGTCAGCGCCTCACATGATGCAATAGCTGCTGGCACTGCCATCTACGATTGGCTGAAGACTGGCTGAAAAAGGCATGGGTCGAGGAGACAGACCGGGTATTGCACGATGCATTACGTGACACAAACTTGCTCTCTCAGCTACGTGCTCACCATGGGCTGCTTCCAGGCTGGCCAGGGCCTTCCATTCTCAGCAGCGTACGCTTGCATTTTTTTAAGCCTAGCACATGTCCGGTGGAATGCCTGTATGGTCTAACACTTAGACACTGGTGAGTGGTGACATGAACATGTATATATGGAAATGCTCATGTTCAACTTCATGGAATCCAATTCTTGATCGCAGAGGAGGCAGCGAGGATGACGGCGTGCCCTTTCTCGCAGCAGATTTGGAACGAGGTCCTGTCTTCGTTAGGGTACACATGCGCCCCGCCTGATCGGAGCACCACCGTCACCGCCTGGCTCCCCATTGCCAAACAGGTCACCCCCAAGCCGATGCGTAAAGGACTCGCCTCCATCACGTTGTTGGTCCCTTGGATGATCTGGAAACACCGCAACGGATGCATTTTCGATGACGATCAACCATCCACTGCTGGTCTGCTCACGAAGATCAAGGAAGAAGCAGCCTCCCGGGCATCTGCTGGTGCACTTGGCCTGCGTGCCGTGCTACCACATACCTGGGACGTTCACTGAGTTTTTTTGTTCCTGTTGTGTACCTCCTAGGAGGCGTGTAACAAAACTCTCTTCTATTCAATAAAACGAGACGCAAAGACTTTTTGCGTTTTTTGAGAAAAAAAAACTTCATGGAATTATCAGTACATGGAAGAGCAGGTACTTGATCAGATGAGCTACATTATCCAACAACTTGGCTTATGTGATATGTTAAGGCACTGGTGCTTTGAATTGTCTAACCCATGGTCACGGTTAGAGATGACAATTTCTAATAATGGAGCAAATAAAGTCTGTTATATTCGGCAGGCATGCTTTGGGTCTGCGTGCACTAAGCAATTCCATGTATGGATCCAATGCAAAGATGTAGTTGCTCGATGGATCCGGTTGTCGATCGATCAGTGTATGAAAACGCAAGAGCTTTATGACACGGAGAAGGTAAAGGCAGACAGCGTCATACCTTTGTTGCCAATCCCGAATGAGAGAAAACATATTGCCATTGCCACATATTCCCCTTTGTGATCGATATTAAGGTTGTGAGCTTAATGCACTGTCATGAAGAAGTGAAACGGAGCAGAAGAACGATGGAAGAGCCGAGTATACTAAATAGATTGGTGATGGAGGAGAAAGGCTACACCTTAAGTCCGTATGTGTGAGAGTGGAGAAGCGTACACATAGCCAGATGCCGTTATCGAATAAGGGGGGTGAATGTAGGGATTTAATGTGCTTCTATCCTCCGTCGAACGTAATCGGAACAACAACAGCGATTTGCTGAAGCTGAATGAAACAACATGACAAAGAATTGTTGTACTGAAGGTGGAGCATTGTGGAAAGGCACGACACTAGCGGGGGGGGGACACAGCGGCGGCGATTGAGCCAGAGATGACGCCTTTGATTTCATATAAAGTGGGGATGAAGAACGATATGCATGACACAGAGAAAGAGAGCTGGATGAGAAAACAGGAGAATGACGCTTGATTTATGGTTTAAAAAGTCGTTTTGTTATTTCGTAGGAAACACACCGGCTTCTAACTTGTAAGCATGTAAAGCTAAACATTCCAGCTCTAATCGAATAATAATGAAAAGGCTGCATGGCTTTTGTTTTCCGCGAACATAACTTAGTATACTCCTTGGCTCCACAAGGTTTGCTAGTGTTACTCCAAAAGCTGGCAGTTTCATGTGCATAATTTAACCATTTTTTCTACTGCAGTTCAGCAGGATATTTTTTCCAAACATAGCCTAAGAACTTGCGCATGGCTACCACACACTATCAGTTCCAGTGGGATATTGTTCATCACAGAAGCATCTTACTATCCAACCAGGTTCTCGCATCAGCTGGCACAACAAGTAACACACACTAACTACACACTGGCCAATTCAGCAAAGCACATGCAGTTGTACTGCCTACGATCCCCAAACAGAAATTTGGCTAAATCAGACACACTTCATGGAGACACTCGCTCGTAGCTAACTAAGCACCACACAGCACAGCAGCAAAAGAGAAGGGGCTCGAGAACACTCACATCCTGCCCTAGGTGGGCCACGATGTCGGCGAGCACGGAGCCGGACTCCTCCTGCCACGCTCCTCCACGAACGCCACGGAATCCAGCGCCGCGCGGCACTTCTGCGGCGGCAGGTCCCCCCGCACCTGCGCAGCCCAAAACAAACGGACGGAATCAGCACGGGCCGACGAAAAACCTAATCAAGCGGGCCGGCAGTAAGGAGTAGAGGTCGCGGGGAGCTGACCACCGCCCAGCAGAGCTCGTAGAGGAAGCGCGGCATGGGGACCGGATCGGGGAGGCGGAAGGCGGCGGCGGACTGGCCCTTCCATTCGCGGAGGCACTCCTCGGTGACGTACTTGTAGTCCGGCGCCTGAGCGGCGGCGACATGGCGGCGGACGCGGTGCTCGGGGTCAGGGTTTTGGGGGAACTAGGGTTTCATGGGAGGTGGAGGAGGAGGAGGGGCGGCGGCGGTGGTGCTAGATGGGGAAGGGGCGGAGGAAGGCAGAGGTGCGTGCGAATGCGATGGGTGTCAGTCAGGCGTGCGTGATGCTTCTACACCAAGTCTGAAGACGCAAGTGTCGGACGGGTCGAGGTTCAGTTATCGGACGGCTACGGTTGGTTGATCGGCTTGAACGACTGGGATCCGTCTGACGCTTTTAGCTTTCTTTTTTATTTGACAGTAAATAAATATATTTATAGTAGCAAGTACAGGGCAGAGATACATGAGCTGACTACAGCGATTAAAAGATATAAAGTTTCAAAGAAACAAGCAAATCTTTAAGATTGTCGAACTATTTTCTTATTTCTTGACACAAGCTTGTATTTTTTGTTAAAAAAAGCCGTAGAAAAATGATATAGATATCAAACCACACACATGTGGCAAGGCGAACGCACACAACAATTAAAATAATCGCCCAAAATCGGCAAGAGTCCAACACAGATATTTCAGGAAAAAACAACCGAACAGTCTGGTAAATGTCGCTGGCAGCCGAGAATACGAATCACCGTTGTCGAGAACATAGCAGTCGGGACAAATATTGCAAGGACAATTCGTGAGAAAATATCCAAAATCAATCTGGGAAAGTAAGATCTGAAATACCATATCTACAGAAATTTGCTCTTACAACACTACCATTGACGTCGGGAAGGAGAACTCGCCGTCGAACGATGGGCCGAAGATCACTTATTGTAGACGATATCATCTCCATTGATGAACAAGACGGCTACCAAAACCGTAACCTAACATATTGAAACACTACTTTTAGTGAAAACTCCACTCATATCGGGTTCCCCACCCTTGTCGGCGCCGGCAAAGCCGGTCGGAGGAGGGGGAACTGACACATGGAGGAGGCAGAAGTGAGGATGGGGATGTTAGCTTCGGTACGAATTTTACCTTTCACCATTATCGGGTATATTACCATCGAAAAGGAGGATAACCTCCAACAATTAATCATTCAAACAATACCAAGCAACAGTTAAAAAACATTACCGAGCCAAACGAGGCATCGTTGCCGAATAATTTGGAAAACAAAAGAATGAGACCATCGCCTCGCGACACCATCTCCACTAACCTAGCACAAACCATGTGACAAGTGATCGAACAACGAAAAATACACAACTCCTATACAAGGCCTCCAAGAAAGATTCATAGCAGACAAATCCGACAATAGGTCGATCTAGGGATTTTTATCCTTAAAGCCGAGCTTCGAATGAACACCTTAAGAGTAAGGACACGACGCATGTCAGCATTTTTTGTCTACATCTTGTGTTTCCACCTAGACACTCATACTTTTCGTTGACGTCATTACTGTCAACAACGACACTACCGGTTGGCAACTAATCGATAGCCTGGTCTCAGCGCTGAGAATCTGAGAGAGCCTCGCACGCCGTTGGAGAAGTCTTGGAAAGCAAGCTGTAGCCCGTGCCGCACTGCTAATAGTCGATGTCGTACTTCCTTTGATCCCATTGATGAAAGTGTCTAGGACACTGGACTAAGAAGATCCGACCACAACCGTAGCCGTCTCGAGGAGTCGTCCGGGGCCGTTGCCCCAACAACCTCCACTGCCCGAACTAGCATGTGGCGTCGCCCGTCGGCAAGCCCGCACGAACCCAATGATATGGCACTCGTGCCGCCGCACACGCCACACATGTCTCCATACATCGCCATCGCTCCGTCGTTTGTGCGCGCACAACCAACTTGTGAAATCGGCCTGAGCCACACCTCTCAAATAGTTCAGATCTGGAGCATCAGGACTGAAGAGAGCACCCATGCCATGAGTTCCGAAGAATCGAGATATGACGAATAGAGGGGTAAATAGGAGTTCTATAAAAATATGTTTATCTTCAAGGCATTCATCATTTAGTTTATCAAATTTTCTTTCATGCATTGCATATGGAACATTTGTTCATACATAACACAATGAAATTGTTAGTCCACATGGATTGTCAATAATTACTGAACCATGCATTGGGCTACATGCACTTTCACCCTCACCCCCTCTGGACAACTTATTTCTACAATTTTCTACGGATAATTAGGTATTTTGTTGTGTGAGTCAAACAATAGTATTATGTCATGTGCGGAAAGACTAAATATATAATTTATGTACTAATGTTTCATTCTTCTGTTGATATTATCGATGTACAAATTGTTGTTGGTGATGTTTATATTTTCATGGATATCCGTGTGTAGTTGGATATCTAGTGGGAAAATGTGAGCACAAATTTTGCTCTGTGGATATCTTTTCGTGTAGGAAATGAGCGGGATATGGGCAACCAACCCAGTAAAATATCTACGAGATGAAGGGCCATTTTGAAGAGGTGAATGACGTTTTTCTTTTTGCAAGATACATCAATATTAAGTTTTCCATACATCAATCCCAATAATTAAGTGTAGATCTGCGACTACTGGACTCATCGGACAAGTCGATCATGTATCATTGATGTATTTCTTCATTTTAAAAGGTTAATAAAACTGATAATTATTTTTGTAGCAAAATGACTTGGTTTTATTGATTAATAACCGAACCATTGAAGCTAAAGCAAATATGAATGACATGGATTACATTGATAGATAAATAAATTAGGTTGTTCATTGAAGAGATAATTGTTTACCTTCCAACTATACATTTGTAATCTCATGACCTCAAAGGCAGTATGTATTTGTGGGAGGGGAGGGGAATCACCACTGCGGCTTAGGAGTTTTCATTTTCCTCTTATGTAAACATAAATCTTGGTTTGGTTTCTATCGATACAAATGATAGACATTTTGTTAGAAATAAGGGACTAATTTAGTAATATGCCTCTTCACAACAATATCAAAGATGGATGGAAGAATCATGCACAACATTTGGGAAACCTACAACAAGAGCTTTAGCAAAGAAAAGGTAATCGGACACCTCGGGATTCGACCATGCAATCTTACCCCGCAAGGCTTCCTTAGCCAATCCACATACCCTTATGTTATGCAAGTAACTCGATATTTTCACAGTTGTATATTTGCTTGTCATGATGTCTTCCATGCTAAACTAATGGTCGTAGAGTAAGCTAGATACCATCATCTGACCATCTTAGTTCACAATCGAGCTTGCCTGAATAGATTTGGCAACTAAGATATCATTGTAGCCAGAGAATACTGCATAAATAGAGATGACATGTATAGGGTAGGTAGACAAAAAAGTTATTTAATACACACTTCATGCATAAGACCTCAAAGTACGTAAAAAATGGTAATGGATAAAAGTAAGATGTGTGCATGCCCTGGCCTGGCTATTTATGTTCAAAATTTGGCTCTTATTGTGTTTGCCAAACATTACACCTCCATAAAAAAAATCACCAGATAGCGATATATATGTGAGTAGGGAGTAATTGGAAAGTAAATCGACTGAAATTTGAGTAGGAAGATGTTAGAATGTCGGTGGTCACGTAACACCAAAATCTGAAAGACATTTCATACAAAGCCCACCTCATATCTCGTAAACAATATAAATCAAACTCGATACGTTCCCCATTAGAAATATCAATGAAGCGCATGACAAATGACTCAGACTGAACAATATTTGCGGTGCCGAGCCCGTACGAAGCCATATGTTCTTCGTTGTGTCAACTTGCACAGACCAAAAACCATGTTCTGAGGAAGAAGGTGCACATGTGTTGTATAATGTGAACAAGTTTAACCAATAGCCATGCTCCGATCGGAGTCAAAGCTACCCTTCAGTTATGCAAGCTAACACAACATTTCGTTTCCGTACAAATGCTTCTTCTGTTGCTGCTGTATCCCGTGCCTGACCATTTTGTACATTAAATTGTCTCCCATGCCAAACTAACGGTCACGACAATAAGCTAGATACCAGTGGTCTTAACATCTTGGTTCCTAGTCGACCGAGCTCGGTTGAATAGACTGGGCAGCTGGGTATCTTTGTAGGCATATATAGATCGGAGTGAAGGAGGAATAGAGGACTGCATGAATATGGAGGGCACCTAGGATAGATAAATATAGGGAGACAATTATTTCATACTTTTGTTTTGCACCGGTATTAATATTTCATACTTCAAGCATATAAGATCTAAAAGTCGAAATTATACTACTCCCTCCGATCCATATTAGTGGGCATAGCTTTGTCTAAATTCATATGTATCTAGTTAAGTATTTAGACTAGATACATGTGTATCTAGACAAAGTTGTGCCCACTAATATGAATCGGAGGGAGTAGTAAAATTGATATATATGTGTGTGTGTGCATGTCCCTGTTAGCGTATAAATGCGTGAATTTGGATCTGTAACTTCGAAACCTGTAGACACATATCTTGTAAACACCCACACTTTTTTCATAGAATTATTTACACAATTTGTTTTCAATTTTAGCTCCAGGAGCACCTAAAAATGAGGCAGCACTAGATATTGTATATGTCTTGCTTGTGCACTAGGTGTGCACATGTGGGTGTGGCGTGAATGTGATGTGAGTTTTCAGATACTGCAGCTGTTCCGCAGACCGAGGAGTCTCAGAAAAAGAAAGGGGAGTTTTTTTACTTGAAAAAGGAAAGGAAGTTGAGACGAGTGATTAATTTGGATTTCGGCCGAGAAAAACATTTTTTTTACGAATTTCGGCCATTTTGTTCACCGGTATAACTACCCAAGCGAAAAGTTCTGAATGTTAGGCTTTTGGTATATAAATTTAAAAATTCAAAGTTTGGCTAAATTTTTGTCAAAAACACGAATTTGCGTCAAATGCTCTGGACTGGCTATTTCTGTTCAAAAGTGAGCTCCTATAGCGTTTGCCAAACAACACACGTCCCTATAAAAAAACATCGGATAGTGATAGATATCTGAGTACGGAGTAATAAGAATGTAAATCAGTTGAAATCCGAGTCAAGAAGATGTTAGAATGTTGTTGATCTCATAGCACCAAAATCGAGAAGAAGTTTCATTCAAATTCAACCTCATATCTCATGAACGATGACAGGTAAACTCGATATGTTCCCCGTTGAAAATATCAAAGAAGGGACGAACGACGCAGACTCGAGAGGATTTGTGGTGCCCGGTCCGTATGAAGCCATATGTTTCCTCATTGTGTCGACTTGCACAAATCAAAAACAATGTTATAAGAATGAAAATGCACGTGTGTGTGGTATAACGTGAACAACTTTAACCAATATCTCTGCTTCGACCGGATGAAGCTGAAGCTACCCTTCGGTTCTCCAAGCTAACGAGACATTTCACCTTGGTACATATGCATCTGCTGTTGTCTCCCGTGTTAGACCATTCTATACATCAGCCTGTCTTGATGTCTCCCATGCCAGACCATTCTGTACATCAGCCTGTCTTGATGTCTCCCATGCCAAACTAGTGGTCACCGCAACAAGCTAGATACCATCAGTCTTAACATCTTGGTTCCTAGTCGACCGAGCTTGGTTGAATAGACTGGGCATATGGGTATCTTTGTAGGCATATATAGACAGTGGCGGAGCTAGGATTGGGCCGGGCCCCGGGCCAAACGTGCTACAAGCCACAGTACCCTGGCCAAACAGTGTCAAACAGTGCCAAATTGCTACAGTATAGCCTGCGCCGCCGTCGCCGCACCCCGGGCCAAGGCCCCTGTTGCCTGGGGTGTAGCTCCGCCCCTGTATATAGATCAGAGTAAAGGAGGAACAAAGAACTGTATAAATATGGAGGGCAGCTAGGGTTCGATTAACAGAGAGAGAGAGAGAGTTATTTCAAGCATAAGACCTTAAAGAAACTCGAAATTAAAGGTCTGGTAGCACTAGATATTGTCTCGGTCTTGCTTGTGCACTAGGTGTGCACATGTGGGTGTGGGTTGTTTTTTGAATGTGATGCCTTTTTTTTTGCATAGGTTCAGATACAACAGATGTTCCACAGACCGAGGGGTCTAAAAAAAAAGGGAAGTTTTTTTGACTTGAAAAAGAAAGGGAATGTGAGATAGCCAAATATTCTAGCGTCTGATTGTATTGTGTGCTAACTAGCAGGATATGTTCCTTCTCATTTCTGAACATTATTATATTCTATTTTCTAACAAGGTTGGCCCTATTTTCGCAAAAAAAAAAAGTTGGCCCTATTTTCGAATTTGGTACAGGGCCGAAAAATTTACCGGCCCGGCCCTGGTTTGTAGGTCAGGCCGAGTGGCTCCAGCCTAAGTAGGCCGTCGCCGGCTGCGTTAGTGATTATTGCCTGTTTCTTGTGATAAAAATTTGGTTGTTGGAATTTTTACTTTTTACAAGCGTGTTGATTTGCTGAATCAGCAGTGTTGTATCCAGTTCGTCTTGCAAGGTTTCAGTTACCGTGTGGATCACAAGTGCACAGTGCACACGAACAGGTCAATGAACAGGGGATACACGTCAAAACCACGATCAGAGCATGAGTTTGAGTTCACGTTCAACCAAATCACGATGAGTTCTTGCGTATCGCGGCTGGCTCGCGATCGATCAGCGGACTCCAGCCAAACAAATCATGTCCAAGTCCATTACCAACGAAGCAATTATTTGATGGATTTGAGTACGTAGTTAGGGTTGCTTCACAACATATCATTCGATCTCTCGCCTCTCAGCCTCGCGCGGCGGCAATAGTCATATCATGTCACCGCCTCATATCTCGTGAACAATAACAATCAAACTCGATATGTGCCCCATCAGAGATATCAAATAAGCCCATGACAAACAAGGCAGTCTCGAGAGCATTTGCTGTGCTGAGTCCGTACGAAGCCATATGTTCCTCATTGTGTCAACTTGCACAAATCAAAAACCATGTACTGATGATGGAAGTGCATGTGTGTGTGGTATAACGTGAACAAGTTACTAACTATATAAAAGCTGAGCCATTTAGCGCTCTCTCCGCGCTCGGCAACTGTAGTTAGCTACAGTAGTTACTGTAATTGCTACAGTATTCTACAGTTATCCGATCCGGGACGTCGCCTGGCGATCGGACGGTCTGCGCGTCACCCCTTGACGCTTTTGCAAAAAAAAACTTCGAAAATCCAGTAATTGCTCCGCAAACCACGACTTCTGGAAGAGAAGGACCGATTTGAAAATTACGACAAAGCGACTGACTAAATTGCAAAAATGCCATCACACTTCCCCTCCCTCCTTCTCCTTCCGCGCGACGCAGAGGTCGCCGCGCCGGCGCCGGCGCACGCCACCAATTTTTCAACGACTTCCAAATCTAAGCATTTGAAAAACGAAAAAAAAACATACGAATAGCTTCCCACTTTCACCAATTTTTGAAATTCAAACAAATTATAGAACAATATCTCCGAATATATCCATTGGAAAAAAAATACGAGTAATATATCAAAACAAACAGAAAAATACATACAAACTACTTATGCTAAAGAAACAAAAATTGGAATATTCAAATTTTGTCACCATTTGGAGGTAATTCAAATGTATTTTTCCTAATTTGAATTAAAATTTGACGCCGAAATACAACCATGTTCGAACATTTTAAACTACTAAATATTTGAACATTATACAAAATATTTAAAAAACGCTCACACAAAAAATGCTACTTACTCACAACAAAATAAAAAATATATTTGCAAATTTCAATTTGGCCAACATTTGGGCAAATATTCCGATATTCCATAAAATATATCGAAAATGCTAGAAAAAAAACTACATACTTATAGCAAAATACAAATATATTTGCACATTTCAATTTGGCCAATCTTTCTACACCATACGTAGAAACTCTCCCCAAATGTGGAATCAAATACAAATGGATTTTTCTAATTTCAACTAAGTATTGACGTCGAAATACAAACATGTTTGAAGATTTAAACCACTAAATATTTGAACATTATACAAAATATTTAAAAAACGCTCACACAAAAAAATGCTACCTATTCATAACAAAATAAAAAAACATGTTTGAGCATCCCAATTTGACCAACATTTAGATGAACAAAAAAAATATTGTATAAAAAAAAATCACCAAAAGCATGGCGTGATGCCACGCCAAATTCAACTAGTTTAACCAATATCCATGCTCAGATCGAACCAAGTCGAAGCTACCCTTCGGTTATCCAAGCTAACGCGCAACATGTTGCTTCCGTACAAATGCTTCTGCCGTTGTCTCGCGTGTCAGGCCATTTCGTACATCAGCTTGTCTTTGATGTCTCCCATGCCAAAGTAATGGTCACGACAACATCTTGGTTCCCTGTCGAGCTTGGTTGAATAGACTGGACAACTGAGATATCTTTGTATGCATATACTCTCTCCGTCATAAAATAAGTGTCTCAAGTTTGCACAAAATTGGATGTATCTATACACGTTTCATGTCTAGATATATCCACATTTTGACAAATCTAAAACAGCCATTTCTGGACGGAGGGAGTATATAGATAGGAATGAATCTGAAATAGAGGACTGCATAATTATGGAGGGCGGGTAGGGTAGATAAATAAAGAGAGACATTATTTCATAGTTTTTATTTCATAGTTCAAGGATAAGAACTTAAAGATAGTCCAACTAGACGAGTAAAATTGATATGCGTGTGTGTGCGTCCTATATTTGTGTGTGTACGTGCGCGCGTGTGTGCGCATGTCCCTGTTAGATTGTTGAAAACATTTTTTTTTTGCTGTATTTATGAAGCTCAAAAGCTCATTCGGGTCGGAGTTTCTGGATTGCACTTCGCAGTTCGCACCGTGAAGAATCAGGATTCCCGAGTAGTTTATGCCCCACGAAGAGCAAATATGTATACCAGGAACTGGTAGTGTAAAAGCAAAATGTCAAAATTTAAAGTGGCAACAAAATAGGCAAAAACTAATGTTGCAAAAACAAAAGAATTCCTAAGATTTTCTCAAACATGTCATTACTTTGTGTGTGATATCAGGGCTTTGCCGCAACAGAAAAAAAGGGCTTGCCGCAAGGCCCCCAACAGGGCCCGCTGCTGCAAGGCCCGATGTGCCGCGCGCCGCGGGGAACATTGCTGGGGTGTGAGATGTAGGACAGGCCGAGTGGCTCCATCCCATGTAGGCCGCCGCCGCCGGCAGCTCGCAACGTTAGTGATTATCGCTACTCGTAGCTTGTTTTTTGGGGATTTTTTTAAGTTGTTGGAATTTTTAGTCCCTCTGTTCGGATTTAATTGACGCAGTGGCTATTTTTCGAATACCCCCTCGGTCTATTCCGACCAAACCCGCGGTCCCCAGACTCTCTCTGCCCTCTGGCTGGCCGCCGCGCCACGCTCTTCTCCGGCTCGCCGCCGCGCTGCCTCCCACCCCTCCCATCAACCTTCCCTCCGCGCTCTCCCACCCCCAACTTCGGTCGCATCGCGCGCTCCTCTCGTCCTTCCCCTGTCGAATCTCGGAAAAGCGATGGATTTGGTGCTAAGCTCCAGGCGCCGGTGGCCGCGTGATTCGGAGGCGCTGAGGGCAGCGGAGTGGATTCCGCCGAGCGCGAGCACGCGGAGGCCAGCGCCGAGGTTGGGGTTGGCGCGGGGCACGAAGGTGGAGGGCTCGTCCCCGAGCCCGAGCCGGCCGCCGTCGCTCTTGCCCCACACCCACGCGCCGCCGCCGACGAGGAGCGCCGAGTGGTGGCGGGGAAGCAGATCGAGGAGCGCCGGACGTCCTCCTCCACCCATCAATTTGTGCGGCCACAAAGGGGAACAATCTCCCGTGTGACCACGGCCGACGGGAGGAGCTCGCCGCGACGAAGGGATGGCGGCGGGGAGGCTCGTAGGACCACCTGCTTCTGCTTCCGGCCACTGCTCCGACCACCTACTCCTATCGCCACCTCTCCGAGCTGCCCGTGAGGTCTATCTTCTCCCCCTCCATGTCTTTCTGATAAAAAATGTTTCTTTTGTCATATTTTGTCAGTGTTCCAGTGTGATGCTTGCGTTGTTGGATCCTCTGAGTAGCTTAGTTTCATATTAACAAAATTATATGAAAAGATTATCTAAATGTGAAATATGAAACTGTGCATAGTCAACATTATCACAATAAAATTATACGATCAACTTTGTGGTGTTATGTCTCAGTTTATGTCTCAGTTTTTCACAAAACTGTAGGAATAAATAGCTCCAAGTTTTTCCATGACAGTGAACTCTAACACAATTTCAGACTATATGTCCAATTACAGAGTATATGTCCAGTTTCGTCCTTAGCAGGGAGCAGCAGGAGCAACCTGTAATTTTACTGGAGCTTGTTGAGCTGACCGTGCTGGAGCTTGCAGACACTATGTGCAGCTGGCCAATCGCCTCCCCAACAAGATCTACACGAAGGTAACATGTCATTTTACTGGAATCAAAAACCTGCACTAGTACTCCTGCTACTGAAAATTACAGAACCTAAATTGCAAACACTATGTGCAGCTGGCTAAATTGGATGGAAAAAGAAACAAAAGGTTATAATGTTGTTGATGCTGCTCTCTTGTCTTGGTCAGATACATTGCCAGCTAATCAAGCATTAGTTGTTTTCTGATAATTTAGTCATTCATTCAATGGTTCAGAGACAGTAGCAAAGAGACTGCTGCTGAATTGTGTATACTTCAGCTCAATTGTGTTCAGAATTGCTCCTCGCCAGATTTGAACTCTACTGTGTGATTTGAACTTGCAGGGACTTTGCTTGGGCCAAACTCACCATTGGATGCAGAGGGGCAGAGGCCGACGGCTGGAGCAGAGGGGCAGAGGCCTGCCTCGAGCAGACGAGCACAGCAGGCGGGAGAACGGGGATGATCAGCATCGACGAGGACGTCCGCGACACGGCCTGGACCCCGAGATCGACAGCTCCTCCCTATTCCACGTCCTGGAGCTGGCAGCCAGCGGAGATGGAGGCGCACGGCGGCCGGCGGAGGAGCTTGGGTGCTCCGGCGGCTTGGTCGACGAGGAAGAGGCCGTGGAGGGCGGGGACAGGACGTGGCGAGCGGGCCGGAGCGGGAACGGGAGCGCCGGTACCAGCCTGCTCCCCCGCGCCGGTACCAGCCCTGCTCGAGGAAGAACCGCGCCCAGCGAGCGCAGGAACGGGAGCAGCGCGGCCGCTGCTCCCCCACGCCTGTATCAGAATTGTTCGAGGAAGAGCCGCGTGGAGCTTCGGCAGGGAGCGGCGGACAGCGGGGAGGACGAAGGACGGAGCTCTGTTTTTCAAATTGCAGGACGAATATGTAAAGTTTTTAATGTACTAAGTTTTTTTTTGGAAAACGTACACTGTGCTACGGCTGAGTCAATTAAATCCGAAAGGAGAGCAGTGTTGATTTGCTGAATCAGCAGCGCTGTACCCGGTTTGTCTTGCAAGGTTTCAGACAAATACCGTGTGGAGCACAAGTGCAGAACCAGGTCAATGAACATGGGATACGTGAAAAACACGAGCAGAGCATGACTGCATGAGTTTGAGTTCACGTTCAACCAAATCACGATGAGTTCTTCCGTATCACGATTCACGACTGGCTCTCCATCGATCAGCGGACTCCAACCAAACAAATCATGTCCAAGTCCATTACCAACACCATATCCTTCGATCTGTCGTCTCGTCAGCCTCGCGCGGCGGCGATACTCATATCATGCCACCGGCCAAGAAACGAGCGAGGCGCCACCGTTCGTGGTCTGACCTCCCGCACGACCTGCTCAGCGTCATCCTCGACCGGCTCACTCCGGCCTTCGGCGACCGCGTCCGCGGCGTGTGCCAGGCATGGCGCGCCGCCGAGCTTTCCCATCCGCGTCGTCCCAGTCGCAGTCCCATGTCATGGCTTGTCCGCCCCGGGCACTACGTCAGCCTCCACGACGCCTCCATCCACCGTGTCCTGCTGCCCGAGGATGCCGTCGCCGCTGTCTGCCGGGGCTCGTTGGGCGACTGGCTCGCGCTCGTGCCGCCGACAGGCCGCCGTTTCTTGCTCAACGCTTTCACCATGGAACGGATCAAGCTGCCGCGGCGGGAGGAGAAGCCGATGGTTAAGTTCGTCATGTCGTCGGCTCCAGACTCGGAGAGCTGCACGGTTGCGGCCATCGTTGATGTTGAAGACGACGACGAGGATGAGGAGGAGGACGAATGTAGCACGAGAAGCAAGATTGTTGTCTGCTCACTCAGGCGGCGGCCACGACGAGAGCGCCGTTGGCGCACCATCACTACGGCGTTCAACCTCCACGACATCATATTCTTCGAGGGGAAACTCCATGCGCTCGACGAAGAAGCCTGCGTCCACGTATTCCAAGACGACGACCTCCAAAGTGATGAGCCGCGGAGGCCACCGCCACCAGAGTATATAGCCGGGCGATGGGATTTCGACCACGAGAGGCTGCACCTGCTTGTCCTCCATGGGAGGTTGCTCATGGTCGGTAGGGGGTTTGGGAAAACCCGCGAACCCGGTTGCACACACTTCACCAACGCAGTCGGGGTGTTCGCGCTTGTCTTTGGCGGCGAGCCGGCTAAGCGACCGCAGGCGATCAAAGACTTGGACGGGCACGCGATCTTCGTCGGCGACGCCTCCTGACGCTTTCGTCGTCGGTGCGTCCTACTCAGACAACGGCAAGATCAGAGAGAACCAAATTTGCTTGTAGACGACGAGAAGAACTTGTCTTCGTTGGCCGCCTGCTGCAGCCGGCCTTTCCGCCAGCTGCAATCCTACGACGTCTGCCATGGCTGCCTTCGTACGTACCGGCCACCGGAACTATCATCATCAAGGTCTTCAGGAACCTGGCGGTGTGTGACGGTACAACGCTTCCCGCACAGCACCACCATGGGACCGCCAGCGCGGAAGGCGCTCTCGGAGGCGGAGCTGCGTCTGGGGGAGGTGGCCAGCTGCCTGGGAGCAACTCGCCGACCCTCATACACAACCCACGAGGACGCAGACGGGTCAAGCGTGGTGACCGTGCGGATCGACATCCCTAAGACATCGGTGGTACGCAAAGACCACAGTTGGGGTTTCACGCAGCGCCGGCCATCGGCGGATCGGCCAGGAAGGCAAGGCAGGCAGCTGCGCACGAGGCCGCAACGTTCCTCAGGAGCCGGTTCGTCAGCGTCTTGGACGACAGCCCGTGGAGCTCCGTTCCTCACTACCATAGCCACCTCCATGAGGTGGACGAAGAAGAAGAAGACGACTCAGACTTAGACTTGGACCCAGAATACCATGATCTTTTTGGGTATAAACGATGGTACGGAGATGACGACTTGCTCTACTAATTAGCCAGTTGCGCAGCTGCGTTGTCGGTTAGGTTGAAGTTTTTGTTCGGTTTTCAGGAGCGACGGCCGACGGGTTTGTTCTTACCCACATGCTTACCGTTGGGGTGGCTCAGTGAGTACCATTAGTGACAATGTTGTACTCCGTATTTAACAACCCTTCTTTCAAGCCTTTGTGAGAGCTTGATATGACAATGCTAGCGCGACTGCCTACTTAGATCGGGGTCAAACCACCGCCAATATGCCCAGATACAAATTACCTTTTACATGTATTTGCAGATACTTCAATGGATGATATTTTCAATGTCTTCCAGCAGAAACCGAGAGCTATTGTGCTGCAACAACGTTGAGTTCGGCTACTGCATTGGCTAAAAGTTTAAGGCCTATGATCATGATAGTTTTATTCTTCTTTGATTAGGATTAGTTCTGAGTTTGTGGCTTCAGGTTGTAAACATTGTTCTCTTTATCCAATACTAGCAAATATGCTCGTGCCGTTGTGCGTTTCTACGGTCTTACTCCCTCCGATCCAAAAAAAGATTCGGAGGGCTAAGCACACTGTAACATAACAGAAAACCTCTTCGAAATTCAAAAAACAAAAATAAACACCCTCCGCATCTCGTCTCGCTCGCTCGTCTCCGCATCCTCCGCTCGCCTCGCTCGATCGCCGGCAGCAGCAGCTCCAGATCGCCCGCAGGAGCAGCTCCAGGTCGCCGGCAGCAGCAGCTCTAGATCGGCCGAAGGAGCAGCTCCAGATCGCCCGCAGGAGCAGCTCCAGGTCGCCGGCAGCAGCAGCTCCAGATCTGCCGAAGGAGCAGCTCCAGGTCGCCGGCAGCAGCAGCTCCAGTTCGCCGGCAGTTCCAGCTCCAGATCGGCCGAAGGAGCAGCTCCAGGTCGCCGGCAGCAGCAGCAGCAGCTCGAGTTCGCCGGCAGTTCCATCTCCAGATCGGCCGAAGGAGCAGCTCCAGGTTCGCCCCAACAGAATCTCGCCTCCCGGAGGAGGAGCTTCTCCGAGCAGCCTCTGGCCAGCTCCTCCTCCGGCCAGCTCCAGGTCACCCTCCGTATCCAGTCTCCTCTACGCCAGTGATGGATGCACCATCTTCCTCCTCCTCCGTCCCGAGATCAAGTGCTGCGCCATCTTCTTCCTCCTCCGTCTCCAGATCTTCAAGTGCAGCTTCATCTTCCTCCTGCTCAGCCTCCAGATTAGCAACAGGTACTTCTGCACAAGATAACAAAGGCCAGTTTCATCTTCCAGTTTGAATTCAAAACTGGATTTTAGCAGAGTAACAAAGGCCATACACGTGCACCCTGCCCTGTGTCAATCTTCAGTTCAATGTGCAATAAGGGAAATGCATGGAGTAAAAATTGCCTAAACCTACACAGCTACAAGCAAGACATGATGCATAGGATTGTTGGGCAATATATTTTTGTTTACTGCACTATATGGTGTCTTGTGTCTTGTGTGCTAGCAGTGCATGCACACAGTGGAGTGCCATCTTGCCATCTCTATGGCAACACTTCATTTTCATGAACTAGTACTCTGAATACAGGTTCATCTACACAACACAAATTGACTACTGTTCCCTTACATAAATTGAGTAGAAAACGTGATGTCCTGGAGTCGAATGCCACTGATATTAGAAACTGTTCTGAACATGTGTAAATAGAAATGAACAAGCAGGTTCACCTGAATGTGCAGAACATTGCGAAGCAACAACTGAAAGGACAAGGATGTCGCTTAGAGGGGGGTGAATAGGCGATTAAACTTTTCCGGTTTAGTCTTGATAAATGTGGAATAAAACTATGTATTTAAATTAACAAGCTAACAAGCTAAATAAACTAGGCTCACCTATGTGCACCAACAACTTATGCTAAGCAAGACAAGCAACAAGGTGATAGCAATATATAATACTTCAAGCACGAAGGCTATCACAATGTAAAGTGCATAAGTAAAGAGGTCAGGTATAGAAATAACCGAGGCACGCGGAGACGAGGATGTATTCCCGAGTTCCTCCTTTTTAGGGAAGTACGTCTCGTTGGAGAGGTGTGAACCAACACAATGGTTCAACAACCACAAAGGTTTCACCTTCTTCTCCAATGAACCGCACCACAAAGGTTTGGTTCACCTTCCACTATCGGAATCCTTCGAGGCGGAAATCCGGATCCTTTCAACAACGATCCGGGGCACAACCCACAATGGGATTGGGGGCTCCCGAACAGCTACAAGTGACCACACAAGGGTCTCAACCACCACACGGGCGTCTAGGGTCCAAAGACCAAGAGTAACAAGTTCACAAGCTTTCAACTTCCACGAATCCTCGTGGAGAGCACAAACCGATGCACAAAGCAATGGCAAGAGCACAAAGCTCAAATCCTCACTCTCGAATCCCACCACAAGCAACTAATGCTTATGGGGGGAGAAGAGAGGAAGAACAACGAAGAACACAACAAATGGAACTTTAAGAAACTAGATCGAAAGGGTTCCCCTCACTTAGAGGAGAGATGGATTGGTGTAAATATAGATCTAGATCTCCTCTCTCTTTTCCCTCAAAATATGCAAGAATCATGAGAGGAATTGAGAGAGAGGCAAGCTTTGCAAGGTCAACAATGGTGGGGAAGAGAGAGAAAAACATGCTGGGCAAAGCTAGTTGGCTGGAGGTAGGTGGACGGGTATTTATACCCCTCCCTGAAAAAGAGCCGTTGCAGACAGGGGAGTCGGATATTCCGATACAAGTCAGAGTCGGATAATCCGACTGAGTCAGATAATCTGGGTCGACTTGAATCGGATATTCCGAAAAACTTCAGTACGCAAACCCTGATAACCGGATATTCTGACATAGGTCAGAACCGGATAATCCGACACAGTCGGATAATCCGATACGACCTATATCGGATATTCCGCAAAACTTCAGTACGCCACAAAACTGGTTGCATAAAAGTCCTTAGCCGAAATCGAGCAAATCCTGAGAATCGGATAATCCGAATCAACCTGGAACGGATAATCCAATTCCCCTGCTTGAGCAAAATAGACAAACAACAAAACCTGAAATGCAATAACTTTTGCAAGGAAGCTCCAAACGAGATGAAACCAACGAGGTTGGAAAGGTAGCGACAACCGAGAACAGGTAATATTAAGGGTCACAAATATAGAGCAGATATCACACATAGGAGGTGTGGACCTTATCTCGAGGAGGACGGTAATATTTCCAACACCGAGAACACAACAAGTTTTCCATCCGGACTCCGTTTTCAATGATCTTGGGCTTGCTCCTAAGATAATCACAAGCACTACAAGATCATGCATATACACATCATAGTCCACCATGTGAGGAGGATAACACACGAGGAGAGTTTGACCTCTCTACAAGAGACGAACCGGTAAAACCTCCAACATCAAAAACACCACAAGATATCTAAATGAAATCCGTTTTTGATGAACTAGAGCTTGGTATGGAGATGAACACAAGCTCTAAATTCTCACATGGATAAGCCAAATAAGAACCAAGAAAGATGATATGCCAAATATGCAAAGGTTTGAGCTCTCCACAAAGATGCGATCAAGTTACTCACTTGAGAGCCCCTCTTGATAGTACGCCGTCTATCCTATAACCCGGTCTCCAAACTAACAACATGAGACCGGTAAAATAGAAACCCTATCAAGATCATACCTTTGCCTTGCGCATTCCACATGAGCTAGATGATGCCGATCTTGACTCTCTCAAGTTGGAAACCTTTCTTGATTGTGCTTGCTTGCACATGCTTGACGAAGACTTCTCCAAATGCTCCCCATACTCCATTATGGGAGAGCCTCGCTAAGCTCCGTCTTCATGTAACCACTTGCGCTTCATATTCTTCTCTTGATATAGATGATGGCTTGGAGATAATTCCAAGCCATGCTTGCAATAAGTTCAGCTCTTCACATGACCATTGTTCATATAAACCTTGGATGGAACCTTGGTCATCATGTAATCTTCTCGAGTCCAACACATGAACTCCAATCTTTTCCTATGGACAAGATCTACAAGGATATCTCAAAGCAAACATTAGTCCATAAGATTGTCATTAATTACCAAAACCACGCATGGGGCAACACATGCCCTTTCAACAGCACTCGTATCAGATGGCATAGAAACATTTTTTCAGAGGCAACATCACTCGTATCCGAGCCTCTGAATAAATCACAACGGTATACAGATCAGATAAGCAACAACATTGCATTCGTAGATTTAATAAGAACAATTGCTGCTGTTGCAGTAACTGGATTCTCACCTGTTGTTACCTTGCCTTGACCTGCTGCAGTAAATTCAGTTTTATGTTTGCGCAGTACAAAGTAGAGCATCATCTGTTGTTCCCTTGACTTGACCTGCTGCAGTAATTAAATTCATAAGCATGCAGAAGTCATGGCACTGTTCTGTATGAAGAAAGCTACTACAAACACATTTCTGTATTTCTATATTTTTGTTTCTATCAGTATTTTCAGTTTCTAACAAAGTTTCATCATTTTACAGTTTGTATCAATTGAAGAAAGAAAAACATGCGAAATTATCAGAGGTTTGGAGCTTATCTTGCACTGGAAGGACTCAAAAAAGCAAGAGAGGTATTCCCAGCTGACCATGCAGCTGACAAAAAACTTGTAGCTGAGCTATTGCAAATAATTGTTCGAACGGTTGAGAAAATTTGGAAAGAGCCAAGAGAGCAAATTCAGAGAGGGGAAGAAGTTGATGTGTCCAACAAAAAGAAAGGGAGATCTAGCCGGAAGAGAAAATACCTTGGTCTTGAGAGGATACCAACAATTCCTTACAACAAACATTCAACCGTGAGGGCACTTGCACTGTCTTTGAAAGTTCCCTATACATCATTGCAAAGGAGGTTAAAATGGGGCCAGATTAGGAAGCATACAAGCACTATAAAGCCCTATCTCAAGCTAGCCAACCAAATAGACAGGCTCAAATTCACTGTCTCGATGGTGGATGAAAGAACTGTGTCGGATGCTATGCCTAAATTCATAGACATGCGAAAGATCCTGCATACGGATGAAAAATGGTTTGACTTGACTAAAAAAAAAGAGGACAAAATGTTGAGGGAAGGAACACTGCCTATGGCTCTAAGGATTGATGGTGAACTCTATAGAAAGACCTTGGAAATTATAGCTGCCTATGAAGCAGAGTCATTATCCTTGTCAAATGGAGCAACACCAAACAAGAAAAGAAAGAGGAAATGAGTACAAGAAGGAGTGGTCCTTGTTTGGAAGGAGAAAAATAATTTTCAAACAAAACTGCATGTTCAGGAGTATTTGTAATCACTACAATCTGTATGTATTTGCACTATATGTGCTCCTGCTCTATATGTACTCACTGAATTACAAAACACTGATAAATATTGACACTTGTAAGTGAGACAACAAGTATCTGTGTTGTGAAGCTTGCTTATCCAGTTTTCAGTTTAGCACTAATCTTACAAAGATATTGCATGCTAAAGTGTGTTCTTAGCTGATGAAGATAACAAAACATGCATGTCTTTACTTGCAAACAGAGCAAGAAAACAAACAAGACTTCACTAGCAGCAGATAACAGGGAATCGGTGGCTGACCTGTGGGTTCCTCGGGCGAGCTCGAGCAGCGCCCTGACCTCCTCCCTCCGCGAGCATGGACAGCAGTGGCACTTTACTTCTTGGCCTTGTCGGTGAAGAAGATGCAGAGGAGCTCCTGCAATTCTTGCCGAGGTCCAGGTTCTTGCCGAGGTCGGTGCCGCGGTAGAAGACCACACCCTCCAGTTCCGACATGGCGAGGTCCCTCCATCCTCTCTGCCGACGACCTCCATCAACGCCTCCGCGCCCTCCATCACCGCTGCCGCACCCTCCATCCCCGCCACCACACCGTCCATCCATGCATGTCCAAGACGCCGTCGGCAGAGGAGGAGATGGTCATGGCAGTTGCGGGAGCGAAGACTGCTTGGAGTTCTTGGAGGTGGAGGCAGAGCAGGAGATGGCGTGGAGGCGGGTGGCGCGGACGACGGCCGCGAGCGGCGAGGCCATCCGGCGCGCCCGGCCTCGCAGACACCGGATCCAACGATTCCTCGCCGGCTTGGACCAAAAGGTCCGACCTTTTCGTTGAGCAGAGCACGGCGACGACGAAAGACGGAGGGGAGTGAGGCAATGGAGGCGCGCGGGCGACGAGGCGAGGGTAGCGCGACAAGGAGGCGAGGGGAGAGCGCCGGCAAGGTGGGGGGGGGGAGGAGGCGAGGGTCGGCGGGGATGAGAGCTCGCTGGCGAGGGAGCAGAGAGAGGGAGCGGGCGAGCAGAGCGGTGGAGGTGCGAGTGCGGTGCGGGTCAGAGGTGGAGTGCGGGTTGAGAAAGAAAATAGGTGGGGAGCATTTTACAAAATAACATGTCACAAATCTTTTTTCGGATCGGAGGGAGTATTTTTATTGCATGGACACCCCAAACTCCAAGGTCACGGCCACCGGGCATGCCAATGCACAGTGACCAAAGGGAACTCGATATCGCCAATCCTGCTCGCTGGCAGTGGCAGGCGATCATGCACGAAGCACGATCGGGAGGTTATCTCGTCGAAAAGAGTCCATGGACCATAGTACGCGATTGATAGGAAAATGCGTATGGAGTACCGGCCGTGTGGGTTTCGTCCAAAGATTGGGCGTGCAGGAGAACGTAGCTTGAGCACGTTGAACCCGTCGTGCATGACACCTTTTTAAGTGGCGGCTCGAGTTGTACATGAAGGGAGCCTCTACTGTGCGGAGATATCCAATGGCGGAATGGCCCTTCCATGGTGTCCTTCTCGACGTCCTTGATGAGTTTCCTAGCTAGTGATCTTCCCGACACATACGTTGATATGCAATTTCCTTTCCTCTGGCCGTGTGATGCTTGTCCGTCCGTTACCAAAATGCCACCAGCATCTGAATGAACAACAAAAGCAAAAAAAGAAGAAGAAGGAAACACATAGGCGCTTCCTCCATCGAAATCCGTCAAAACATATTGGGCCTCGGTAGGATCACATATCGCTTGGTGGGCTGCGGCGGCCGATACGTACCTGGAGATGGGCCGCTGGTGGCACCCTATTTGAACGCGGACGGATCGGGTGACCGATGGATCCGGGTGCCTCCCACGTCAGCGCGTAGCGCTTGCTCCGTATGGCTTTTCCGTAGGTGTAGCATTTCTGGGTATTTGAGTCAGCCCAACAACTCGCACGAGCCGCTCTGGCTTTTTGGTTCGGCTTTTGCCGGCGATTCAAGGAAAAAAACAGCCCTTGTTTATTCTTGTAATATTGAAAAATTTGGTGGCATAAAAAATGTTCCCATATTTAAAAAAATGGTCACAGATTTTGAAAATGTTCATGAATATGAAAATGGTTCATGATTTTGAAAATGGTGGAGGAGGGAAGGAGAAAAGAGAGGGATAAGAAAGGCTTGGGCGGGATTCAAATTTCGAATCCCGCCCAACAATTCTATGGCGCACCCGCCACCACCAGGTCACCGTGCGCCACAAAAAACAATTTCCATTTTTTTTGATTTTTTTTTTTATTTCGTAGAAAAAAATCTTCTTTTCGAAATAACTTTTTACTCTTTTGAAATTTCCCGAATCTGAGAAATGTTCACCGCGTAAACCCGAGTGAAATCGAGCTCCTTTTTTCTCACGATTTTTTTGGTATATTAAACACATTTTTTCGATATCATATGCAAAAGTTATGGCCGTTCAAACTTTTTTTCTGTTTTTTGCAAAAAAGGTCAAAATTCATATTTCAAAATTTCTATACCAAGTAGACACTAAAACCTAACTATATCTCAAAGGATTTTATTTATTGAAGATTTTATCATTTTCTTTTCTTGTTTGCAAAACTGAAAAGACGATCCACGAGGTGAGTGATCTAGAAAAAAAAAACTGTGGCACACCTGGCCACAGAAAGTCACATTCTGTGGCGCACATGGCCAGGTGCGCCACAGAAATCTGTCTTTCTGTGGCGCATATGGCCAGGTGCGCCATATAATTTTTTTTGTGGCGCATGGCTAATTGGTGCGCCACAAAAAGTGATCCATAAAAAGGCAGTTTCCTAGTAGTGTCTCATGTTAGTGATCACTAAATAAAATCTTAAACATCCGCATTATCAGTTAGTCACATAGATGCTTTGTTGTCGTTATTGTGTGTATGATCTTCAAGATACTAGGATATGCATTTTCTTATAGTAAGCTTTTGTAGTGCAGACGTTCTCTAACAGCTTATTTCTCCCAATGGCGGAAAGACCAACAAAACGTAAGAAGCTCCTAGGGAAGAGAGCACAAATTTATTACCATGAATCCATGATTGTCAGATGGATCGGAGTACTTTGAAAGTAACTGAAACATATAATTATTACTTATATAGTTGTGTTTGACAAGTAGACAATTTAAGGGATTCCTCTAGTCTCCTGAACGGTTCAAATGAAATAAGTGTCTAGCTCTAGACTAATAAAGGTAGCCCTTTCTATAGGAGATAGCGCAGAAGGCATTTGCTTTGTCTGAAGATCTCAGAGACAGCCCTCGCGGGGGCTATACAATTGCACCTTAAGGATGTTCCTTTGCCTCTTTGTAATAAAACTAGGGGATTAGGCGCGGGCTCTGCCGCGCCCGTGGGTTTTTTTTTGAATTATTCGATTGTAAAATTGTGGAAATTGGAGAATCGTCAACATTTTGGAAATGGTTTAAATTCGAAAGTCATCAAGTTTTGGAATAGTATAATACTTTTAAATTCAATTTGGAAGATGAAATATCGTGGCGTAAAATGTTATAATAAGTTTGTATTCTCTGATGGAAATTTATTTTAATGTTATATTCTATTGGGTGAGCATATCATTATGATATCTGTTTTCAAATATTGTTGGTGGATAGATCTGAAGTTCATGCGATTTTTTTTTTGAAATATTCGCAGTATTAAAATCTTCGAATGTGTTAAAATCCTGAAGATCGTGCGATATGAATTTGATTTTTTTTTTAAATATTGATGGTACTAAGATCTTCGAATGTGTTTTGAAATATTCACAGTTCTAAAATCTTAAAAAAATGTTCGCATTATGCTATAAGTAATTAGCAGTTTTTTGTGGTCATTTTCACATTTTTCTGATGAATATATGTACTGAAATCTTCGAATGTGTTTTGACATATTCACAGTATTAAAATCCTGAAGATCATGCGAAATGAATTTTAATTTTTTCGAAATATTCAGGGTACTGAAATCTTCGGTTGTGTTTTGGAAAATTCACAGTATTACTTCGAGTGTGTTTTGAAATATTCGCAATATTAAAATATTCAAAAAATGTTCACGTTATGGTATAAGTAATTAGCATTTTTTTGTGATCATTTTCATATATTGTGCGTATTTTTTTGATGAATATATCCTAAGATATTAAGTTTGCAATTTTAGTCATTTTAATTGTGGAAATTGGAGAATCGTCAACATTTTGGAAATGGTTTAAATTCGAAAGTCATCAAGTTTTGGAGTAGTATAGTACTTTTAAATTCAATTTGGAAGATGAAATATCGTGGCGTAAAATGTTATAATAAGTTTGTATTCTCTGATGGAAATTTATTTTAATGTTATATTCCATTGGGTGAGCATATCATTATGATATCTGTTTTCAAATATTGTTGGTGGATAGATCTGAAGATCATGCGTAATGAATTTGTTTTTTTTTTGAAATATTCGCGGTATTAAATCTTCGAATGTGTTAAAATCCTGAGGATCGTGCGATATGAATTTGATTTTTTTTGAAATATTGACGGGACTAAGATCTTCGAATGTGTTTTGAAATGTTCACAGTACTAAAATCTTAAAAACATGTTTGCCCTATGCTATAAGTAATTAGCATTTTTTTGTGGTCATTTTCACATTTTTCTGATGAATATATGTACTGAAATCTTTGAATGTGTTTTGAAATATTCGCAGTATTAAAATCCTGAAGATGATGCGAAATGAATTTTTTTTTTTAAATATTCAGGGTACTGAAATCTTCGATTGTGTTTTGAAAAATTCACAGTATTACTTCGAGTGTGTTTTGAAATATTCGCAATATTAAAATATTCAAAAAATGTTCGCGTTATGGTATAAGTAATTAGCATTTTTTTATGATTATTTTCATATTTTTTTCGTATTTTTTTGATGAATATATCCTAAGATATTAAGTTTGCAATTTTAATCATTTTTCTGTTTTTTTTCGGAGGGAAAGGTCGGAGCCGCTGACAGGTGGGACCCGTGCTGACGTCGTGGTGATGTCAGCGGGTGCGCCGCCAGATCCGCAGCGGCAGCGTTGCGCTCGCCGGCGGCCATCCAGAGCGAGTCTGGGCACGCCGCTGGTCGCGCTGGATGCGCCTCGTCGCGGGCGACCCCGACGTGGCGGCTCCGCCCCGATTTGGTCGCCGGAGGGCCGCCGGAGACGCGCGGAATGCGGCAGATGTCCGCGCGGCGACGGCGACGATTGCGGCGCAACGGCGGCGCCCTGGCACGGACCGCTTGGCGAGGAGGTGGAGGGCGGCGCGGCGCACCTCCTCGTGCCCTTAGATTTGGACGGGGAGGGCCGGAGCGACGGCGTTGCGCGGTGACCGGCGGCGGCGACCGCGGGGTCGCGCGAGCGGGAGGGGAGCTCGGTGGTCATTTTGCAAATAAGCCCCAGGCTTTTAGACAAATTGCAGAAAGACCCTCCCACAGTGGAAGCCGTCGAATCCATGCGAATATCGGAAAGCGGGCGGGTTTTTTTGCAAAAAAAATCAGGAGACCGGGTGGGCGACCGGCCGGCGACCGGCTGACGTGGCGCGCTGTGATTGGCAAAAAATGGCGATGAACAGTGGATCGCGGGTTTGGGGGCGACGTGGCTTCATCCTGGCCGTCCGTCGCGCGGATCGGACGACCGAGGATCGCCGGCGACGTGGATGGCTGGACAGGCAGCAGAATCCTCTGTCTTTTATATATAGTGTAATTTGTATTGGTTAAGAATGAAAGAATTCCTACATGGGTTTCTTTTCTATATGAAATGGAACCGGGGCGGGGCTTTTTTTATCTAAAAAAAGAATCCCTACATTTTTGTTAGAAATAATGGACTAGTTCGACTGGATACCTCTGGACACCGGTATCAAGAGGAAATATGTGCCAGTCATGCAGAGATTCTTATTGATGGCAGCTGATTTTTTTTCATTTTTTTCTGAAGACTTTGAATTTTGAATTCAAAATTGAGGCAAATCTTGTCCATTGGATAGGTATCGGATGCAAATAGATGCCTAAAGTTACCCGGTGATCTCAGTCTCTATGATGTTTAGTGGAGAGAAAAGTCAGGCGAAGTAGGGATTTTATTAAGACACTGGACTATGCCACCTTACACAGTAAAGCTTCCTAAGACAAGAATCCACATACACTTTGGTTATCCAAACTAACACGGCATTTCCGCTTTCGTACATTTGCTTGTCCTGATGTCTTCCATGCCAAACTAATGGTTTGACTTAATGAGCTAGATACCATTGGTCTCAGCATCTTTGTTATTAATCGAACTAGGCTTAATACTCTGCGCAACTTGGTTAGATACTTCCATACATAGGAGATGCCCTAACCTCTAAGACATCCCAAGAGATGAATTGGTGTACCGTTCTGTTATCCAAGGTAATGCAACATTTTCACGTTGGCATTTCTGTGTGCCCCGATGTCTCTCATACCAAACCAATGCTCGGTTTAACGAGCTAGATACCACCAGTCTCGTCATCTTGATTATCAATTGAACTAGGTTGAATAAACTGGGCAAATGAGGTATCATTGTGGTCAGATATTGGAATAAAGGGGAGGAGAGATGACCTGCATAAATAGGGAGCGCAAGTTGGGTAGGTAAATATAATGAAGAGATGTAATTAATTCATATTCAAGTATAAGACCTCGAAACGAGTAGAAATTGATGTGGGCAGAATTAACATGTGTGTGAGAGAGAGAGAGTTATGTATATATTCAGATATAGAAGCCAAAGGAGGTTTACTAGTTCGCCCATCGTGCTTTCTTGTGAGCCTTCTGCTCGTTATTTCTATGCAAAATTTCGACCCTCTGTCGTGTTTCCGAAACATCACACATTTGTATAAAAACTCATCACGGAGACCCTGAAGATCATATGTGAATAGCAAGAGAGTAAATTCACTGAAATCTGAGTCGAGAAGCCTTTAGAATGTTGTTAACCACATCACACCAAAAACATTAAGACGTCACATATACAAACTCCATCTCATCTCTGGTGAATGGCAAGCACATTCGATATGCTCCCTGGTGTAAAAATCTGACTTATCGAGTGTATTGTTGAATATAAATATATTGCCTAGCCCCTTTCCATCAGTTCGGACTTTTGGTCTAGATGGCTAGTGCAACAATTCTATATGGTATCAGAGCCAGGAGGTCTCGAGTTTAAGACCCTGCTCACGCGGATTAAAAAAAAGGAAAAAAAAGATCCTGCGGTCCGCTCCTATCCCACGCTAAGGACTAAAATAGACTAGACGTGAGGGGAAGTGTTGAATATAATATATTGCCTAACCCCTTTCCATCAGTTCAGACTTTTGGTCTAGATGGCAAGTGCAGCAATTCTATATGTATGACCTCCGGTGCATGCTCGAGTATTCGTGGTGCCAAGTCAGTATAAAGCGTTTTGTCGCAATCACCGTGTCGATCATTTTTTCCCCTCGTCGTGTCAACATACACAAAACAAAATCGATGTTCTGAGACATACATGAGTGTGTGGTTTTGTACGATGCCAACAAGTATACTAACCAAGAGATGTGACTCTAACCAGACGACAAAGTCAAAGCTACATACCGTTTGAGAATACCTATGTCTACGGGGAAAAAAATGTTTCCATCAATAGCGTCGACTGGCTTTCGTTTTTCCCTGTAGGCCTATCATCATGAGATTATCGGTTGCAACTTGGATGGCTGAGATAAAGATGACTTCCATGTCAAACCGGTTCCTGAAAAGCGATGGGGTTGCCTTTGTTCTCCCAAGTGCCTAGGAGATACTATTCCCTCAATGCCAAAACTATGCTAGTCCTGACAAGTAGAGCATGTTAATTTAAAGTGCTGCTCCATACTTCATTGCCATATCTTACCCTGTACGATACAAAAAAAGTGCGGCATCATCACTTTGTTTCCCTAAAGTTAGGTTTCCCATCCATCAGATACGGTGCAATTTTAAAAGAACTATAACTGAAATGAATCGAATACTTTTCAAAGTTATGCTCTCGATATTTATTTATTTCATATAGTTAACTGTTTGAGGATTGAGTACCTCTTGCTTTAAATTTGGCACCTTTTGGCGTTCGAAATACTAGCATTCAATAAAAATGGCGGCTCGTTTAATTATCATGCATTTCATAACATTTGACATCATAATTTGACCAGCGATTAGACAATCTATGGATCATGTGACAAAAATCAGCAGCATTGAATTTGTATTTAAGGTTGTTCCCCTATAATTTAATTTTGTAAATGTGAATTAGGTCTTATACTAGAATCTGGTCATGATTAAGTTTGAAATTTGATAGCACCTAGAATAAAAGCGCACCTTGTAAAAATGAACACAACGAACAAGCTTTCGACTTTAAGTTTCATAGAAAAAATACAAGCTTTCCACTTGAAAAATTACTCCGTATACACTAATGGATGAATTATTCTTCCTCCGTATCAAAATATAAGATGTTTTAACATTTTTTGGTCCACACGTATCTAGACATGTTTTAGTGCAAGGTTCACATGAATCTTACATTTAAACATGTCTAGATACATGTAGACCAAAAAAATCTACATTTTGATACGGAGAGAGTATTTCTTACGGAATTTCTGACGTTACCAAAAAAGGTACGTGCACAACGCATCTGGTGTTTTTTTTTTCCACATTGAGTGTTCATTAAAAATGTCATAACGACAAAATTTATAAAACTAGACAATAGGGGTATTAGTTTCTGACCGATTTCCTTATGTCGATAGAAGCTCTCGTACTAAATTGTTTTATCCTTTAAAAAGACTTCCAAATCTAATCATTTGAAAAAACAAAAAAAACATACGAATAGCTTCCCACTTTCACCAATTTTTGAAATTCAAACAGATTATAGAACAATATCTCCGAATATATCCATTGGAAAAAAATACGAGTAATATATCAAAACAAACAGAAAAATACATACAAACTACTTATGCTAAAGAATTTTTTTTTGGAATATTCAAATTTTGTCACCATTTGGAGGTAATTCAAATGTATTTTTCCTAATTTGAATTAAAATTTGACGCCGAAATACAACCATGTTCGAACATTTTAAACTACTATATATTTGAATATTATACAAAATATTTAAAAAACGCTCACACAAAAAATGCTACTTACTCACAACAAAATAAAAAATATATTTGCAAATTCCAATTTGGCCAACATTTGGGCAAATATTCCGATATTCTATAAAATATATCGAAAATGCTAGAAAAAAACTACATACTTATAGCAAAATACAAATATATTTGCACATTTCAATTTGGCCAATCTTTCTACACCATACGTAGAAACTCTCCCCAAATGTGGAATCAAATTCAAATAGATTTTTCTAATTTCAACTAAATATTGACGTCGAAATACAAACATGTTTGAAGATTTCAAACCACTAAATATTTGAACATTATACAAAATATTTAAAAAACGCTCACACAAAAAAATGCTGCCTATTCATAACAAAATAAAAATCATGTTTGAGCATCCCAATTTGACCAACATTTGGATGAACAAAAAAAAAATTGTATAAAAAAAATCACCAAAAGCATGGCGTGACGCCATGCCAAATTCAACTAGTTTAACCAATATCCATGCTCAGATCGAACCAAGTCGAAGCTACCCTTCCGTTATCCAAGCTAACGCGCAACATGTTGCTTCCGTACAAATGCTTCTGCCGTTGGTATAGCTAGCTGAAGGCTTCCCTTCGCGAAGGTCAATTCCAGCGAGCGTCCCGACCACATGAGGACTCCACGTGACGAGCGCATGAGGTAACGAAATCCAACTTTGATACGTAATGTACTAAGCAGACGAAGCCCTCCACGTCGTCTCGTACGAGGCCTCCGCGCTGGGCTGGTTGCGAGGGCGTACGTCCATCAGCGGACGCACGCGAAGCGTGTACGTACATCGATCGCTCGAGTAATTGTTCCCAGACAAATACATGTACATCCATCCGAGGCGAGACAAGTACGAAAGTATTACACACAAATAGAGTAAGGTGTACACATTAGACAGAACACGCTAATAGATGTACAACTATGTTGCTACTAATTGTACAGACATAGATTGTACAACTATACAGACAAAGTTTGTACAACAACTGGTTGTATAACAACAGAGATACAAGTTGTACAACTACATAACACATGTTGTACAACTAGCAGACACAGTTTGTAAAGACACAGGTTGTACAACTATACAGTTACAGGTTGTACAACTACACAGACAGAATTTGTACAACAACAGGTTGTACAACAACAACAGAGACACAGGTTGTACAACAGCAGGTTGTACAACAACAGAGACACAGGTTGTACAACTAGCAGACACAGTTTGTACAGACACGGGTTGTACAACTACACAGAACAGGTAGTACAACTATACATAACTGGAAGTACAGAAAAAAAGTTTCTCGAAACCTATCAACATGGGATCTAGTTTTGAATATCTCAACGCGAGGAGCTCAAAAATGAAAACGGTTCGTAATTTGGATGAACGGTTCTCGAGATATTTCATTTCAAAAATTTGGTTTAGAAAAAATAAAAGGGAAAAAAGTTGCCCTCCCACCTCACTATCCTTCTCTCTCATCATACAAAAAAACACAGAACAAAAAGTACGAAGTACACAGAAATGGTTGTAAAAAGTAACAGACACATGTTGTACAACTATGCATAACCGGTAGTACAAAAATAAAGTTCTTCGAAACCTATTAACATGAGATCTAGTTTTGAATATCTCGACGCGAGGAGCTCAAAAGTGAAAACGGTTCGTAATTTAGATAAACGGATCTCAATATATTTTGTTTTGAAGTTTCGGTTTTGAAAAATAAAAAGAAAAAGCTGTCCTCCCACCTTCCGTGTGCCTTTCTCTCTCCTGCTCCCACTTTCAATATGGTTGTGACACTTGGCGAACATGCGTGCAACTGTTGGTACCGCACGAAGGAGAAAGCGACACTTGTCATCACCAGATGGTCCGCTTGGTTCACTTTGCAAAAGGAACCCTTTTTCTAGTGATTTCCTTTTGCCATTTGTCTCGCGTGTCGGGCCATTTCGTACATCAACTTGTCTTTGATGTCTCCCATGCCAAAGTAATGGTCACGACAACATCTTGGTTCCCTGTCGAGCTTGGTTGAATAGACTGGACAACTGAGATATCTTTGTATGCATATACTCTCTCCGTCATAAAATAAGTGTCTCAAGTTTGCACAAAATTGGATGTATCTATACACGTTTCATGTCTAGATATATCCACATTTTGACAAATCTAAAACAGTCATTTCTGAACGGAGGGAGTATATAGATAGGAATGAATCTGAAATAGAGGACTGCATAATTATGGAGGGCGGGTAGGGTAGATAAATAAAGAGAGACATTATTTCATAGTTTTTTTTTTCATAGTTCAAGGATAAGAACTTAAAGATAGTCCAACTGGACGAGTAAAATTGATATGCGTGTGTGTGCGTCCTATATTTGTGTGCGTACGTGTGCGCGTGTGTGTGCATGTCCCTGTTAGATTGTTGAAAACATCTTTTTTTTTGGCTGTATTTATGAAGCTCAAAAGCTCATTCGGGTCGGAGTTTCTGGATTGCACTTCGCAGTTCGCACCATGAAGAATCAGGATTCCCGAGTAGTTGGTTGGCTAAATAACCCAGTGTTGCCACACTATTTTTTTTCCATTTTGCTTTTGTCAATCTAAATTTTGATATTTTGCTTTGCTCTTTTGAAGGAAAAAAACCAAAACAACAGTAGTAGGGGCAAAAACAAAACAAAATTTCATTATTTTTATTTTGTTTTTGTTTATGCCCCACTAAGAGCAAATATGTATACCAGGAACGGGTAGGGTAAAAGCAAAATGTCAAAATTTAAAGTGGCAACAAAATAGGCAAAAACTAATGTTGCAAAAACAAAAGAATTCCTAAGATTTTCTCAAACATGTCATTACTTTGTGTGTGATATCAGGGCTTTGCCGCAACAGGAAAAAAAGGGCTTGCCGCAAGGCCCCCAACAGGGCCCGCTGCTGCAAGGCCAGATGTGCCACGCGCCGCGGGGAACATTGCTGGGGTGTGAGATGTAGGACAGGCCGAGTGGCTCCAGCCCATGTAGGCCGCCGCCGCCGGCAGCTCGCAGCGTTAGTGATTATCGCTACTCGTAGTTTTTTTTTTGGGATTTTTTAAGTTGTTGGAATTTTTACTCCCTCTGTTCGGATTTAATTGACGCGGTGGCTATTTTTCGAATACCCCCTCGGTCTATTCCGACCAAACCCGCGGTCCCCAGACTCTCTCTGCCCTCTGGCTGGCCGCCGCGCCGCGCTCTTCTCCGGCTCGCCGCCGCGCTGCCTCCCACCCCTCCCATCAACCTTCCCTCCGCGCTCTCCCACCCCCACCTTCGGTCGCATCGCGCGCTTCTCTCGTCCTTCCCCTGTCGAATCTCGGAAAAGCGATGGATTTGGTGCTAAGATCCAGGCGCCGGTGGCCGCGTGATTCGGAGGCGCTGAGGGCAGCGGAGTGGATTCCGCCGAGCGCGAGCACGTGGAGGCCAGCGCCGAGGTTGGGGTTGGCGCGGGGCACGAAGGCGGAGGGATCGTCCCCGAGCCCGAGCCGGCCGCCGTCGCTCTTGCCCCACACCCACGCGCCGCCGCGGACGAGGAGTGCCGAGTGGTGGCGGGGAAGCAGATCGAGGAGCGCCGGACGTCCTCCTCCACCCATCGATTTGTGCGGCCACAAAGGGGAACAATCTCCCGTGTGACCACGGCCGACGGGAGGAGCTCGCCGCGACGAAGGGATGGCGGCGGGGAGGCTCGTAGGACCACCTGCTTCTGCTTACGGCCACTGCTCCGACCACCTGCTCGCCACCTCTCTGAGCTGCCCGTGAGGTCTATCTTCTCCCCCTCCATGTCTTTCTGATAAAAATTGTTTCTTTTGTCATATTTTGTTAGTGTTCCAGTGTGATGCTTGCGTTGTTGGATCCTCTTAGTAGCTTAGTTTCATATTAACAAAATTATATGAAAATATTATCTAAATGTGAAATATGAAACTGTGCATAGTCAACATTCTCACAATAAAATTATACGATCAACTTTATGGTGTTATGTCTCAGTTTATGCCTCAGTTTTTCACAAAACTGTAGGAATAAATAGCTCCAAGTTTTTCCATGACAGTGAACTCTAACACAATTTCAGACTATATGTCCAATTACAGAGTATATGTCCAGTTTCGTCCTTAGCAGGGAGCAGCAGGAGCAACCTGTAATTTTACTGGAGCTTGTTGAGCTGACCGTGCTGGAGCTTGCAGACACTATGTGCAGCTGGTCAATCGCCTCCCCAACAAGATCTGCACGAAGGTAACATGTCATTTTACTGGAATCAAAAACCTGCACTAGTACTCCTGCTACTGAAAATTACAGAACCTAAATTGGAAACACTATGTGCAGCTGGCTAAATTGGATGGAAAAAGAAACAAAAGGTTATAATGTTGTTGATGCTGCTCTCTTGTCTTGGTCAGATACATTGCCAGCGAATCAAGCATTAGTTGTTTTCTGATAATTTAGTCATTCATTCAATGGTTCAGAGACAGTAACAAAGAGACTGCTGTTGAATTGCGTATACTTCAGCTCAATTGTGTTCAGAATTGCTCCTCGTCAGATTTGAACTCTACTGTGTGATTTGAACTTGCAGGGACTTTGCTTGGGCAAAACTCACCATTGGATGCAGAGGGGCAGAGGCCGACGGCCGGAGCAGAGGGGCAGGCCTGCCTCGAGCAGACGAGCACAGCAGGCGGGAGGACGGGGATGATCAGCAGCGACGAGGACGTCCACGACACGGCCTGGACCCCGAGATCAACAGCTCCTCCCTATTCCACGTCATGGAGCTGGCAGCCAGCGGAGATGGAGGCGCACGGCGGCCGGCGGAGGAGCTTGGGGTGCTCCAGCGGCTTGGTTGACGAGGAAGAGGTCGTGGAGGGCGGGGACAGGAACGTGGTGAGCGGGCCGGAGCGGGAACGGGAGCAGCGGTACCAGGCTTGCTCCCCCGCGCCGGTACCTGCCATGCTCGAGGAAGAACCGCGCCCAGCGAGCGCAGGAACGGGAGCAGCGCAGCCGCTGCTCCCCCACGCCTGTATCAGAATTGTTCGAGGAAGAGCCGCGTGGAGCTTCGGCGGGGAACGGCGGACGGCGGGGAGGATGAAGGACGGAGCTCTGTTTTTCAAATTGCAGGACGAATATGTAAAGTTTTTAATGTACTAAGGTTTTTTTGGAAAACGTACACTGTGCTATGGCTGAGTCAATTAAATCCGAAAGGAGAGCAGTGTTGATTTGCTGAATCAGCAGTGCTGTACCCGGTTTGTCTTGCAAGGTTTTGTCTCGAATCAGCAGTGCTGTACCCGGTTTGTCTTGCAAGGTTTCAGACAAATACCGTGTGGAGCACAAGTGCAGAACCAGGTCAATGAACATGGGATACGTGAAAAACACGAGCAGAGCATGACTGCATGAGTTTGAGTTCACGTTCAACCAAATCACGATGAGTTCTTCCGTATCACGATTCACGACTGGCTCTCCATCGATCAGCGGACTCCAACCAAACAAATCATGTCCAAGTCCATTACCAACACCATATCCTTCGATCTGTCGTCTCGTCAGCCTCGCGCGGCGGCGATACTCATATCATGCCACCGGCCAAGAAACGAGCGAGGCGCCACCGTTCGTGGTCTGACCTCCCGCACGACCTGCTCAGCGTCATCCTCGACCGGCTCACTCCGGCCTTCGGCGACCGCGTCCGCGGCGTGTGCCAGGCATGGCGCGCCGCCGAGCTTTCCCATCCGCGTCGTCCCAGTCGCAGTCCCATGTCATGGCTTGTCCGCCCCGGGCACTACGTCAGCCTCCACGACGCCTCCATCCACCGTGTCCTGCTGCCCGAGGATGCCGTCGCCGCTGTCTGCCGGGGCTCGTTGGGCGACTGGCTCGCGCTCGTGCCGCCGACAGGCCGCCGTTTCTTGCTCAACGCTTTCACCATGGAACGGATCAAGCTGCCGCGGCGGGAGGAGAAGCCGATGGTTAAGTTCGTCATGTCGTCGGCTCCAGACTCGGAGAGCTGCACGGTTGCGGCCATCGTTGATGTTGAAGACGACGACGAGGGTGAGGAGGAGGACGAATGTAGCACGAGAAGCAAGATTGTTGTCTGCTCACTCAGGCGGCGGCCACGACGAGAGCGCCGTTGGCGCACCATCACTACGGCGTTCAACCTCCACGACATCATATTCTTCGAGGGGAAACTCCATGCGCTCGACGAAGAAGCCTGCGTCCACGTATTCCAAGACGACGACCTCCAAAGTGATGAGCCGCGGAGGCCACCGCCACCAGAGTATATAGCCGGGCGATGGGATTTCGACCACGAGAGGCTGCACCTGCTTGCTCATGGTCGGTAGGGGGTTTGGGAAAACCCGCGTACCCGGTTGCACGCACTTCACCAACGCAGTCGGGGTGTTCGCGCTTGTCTTCGGCGGCGAGCCGGCTAAGCGACCGCAGGCGATCAAAGACTTGGACGGGCACGCGATCTTCGTCGGCGACGCCTCCTACGACGCTTTCGTCATCGGTGCGTCCTACTCAGACAACGGCAAGATCAGAGAGAACCAAATTTGCTTGTAGACGACGAGAAGAACTTGTCTTCGTTGGCCGCCTGCTGCAGCCGGCCTTTCCGCCAGCTGCAATCCTACGACGTCTGCCATGGCTGCCTTCGTACGTACCGGCCACCGGAACTATCATCATCAAGGTCTTCAGGAACCTGGCGGTGTGTGACGGTACAACGCTTCCCGCACAGCACCGCCATGGGACCGCCAGCGCGGAAGGCGCTCTCGGAGGCGGAGCTGCGTCTGGGGGAGGTGGCCAGCTGCCTGAGAGCAACTCGCCGACCCTCATACACAACCCACGAGGACGCAGACGGGTCAAGCGTGGTGACCGTGCGGATCGACATCCCTAAGACATCGGTGGTATGCAAAGACCACAGTTGGGGTTTCACGCAGCGCCGGCTATCGGCGGATCGGCCAGGAAGGCAAGGCAGGCAGCTGCGCACGAGGCCGCAACGTTCCTCAGGAGCCGGTTCGTCAGCGTCTTGGACGACAGCCCGTGGAGCTCCGTTCCTCACTACCATAGCCACGTCCATGAGGTGGACGAAGAAGAAGAGGACGACTCAGACTTAGACTTGGACCCAGAATACCATGATCTTTTTGGGTATAAACGATGGTACGAAGATGACGACTTGCTCTACTAATTAGCCAGTTGCGCAGCTGCGTTGTCGGTTAGGTTGAAGTTTTTGTTCGGTTTTCAGGAGCGACGGCCGACGGGTTTGTTCTTACCCACATGCTTACCGTTGGGTGGCTCAGTGAGTACTATTAGTGACAATGTTGTACTCCGTATTTAACAACCCTTCTTTCAAGCCTTTGTGAGAGCTTGATATGACAATGCTAGCGCGACTGCCTACTTAGATCGGGGTCAAACCACCGCCAATATGCCCAGATACAAATTACCTTTTACATGTATTTGCAGATACTTCAATGGATGATATTTTCAATGTCTTCCAGCAGAAACCGAGAGCTATTGTGCTACAACAACGTTGAGTTCGGCTACTGCATTGGCTAAAACTTTAAGGCTTATGATCATGATAGTTTTATTCTTCTTTGATTAGGATTAGTTCAGAGTTTGTGGCTTCAGGTTGTAAACATTGTTCTCTTTATCCAATACTAGCAAATATGCTCGTGCCGTTGTGCGTTTCTACAGTCTTACTCCCTCCGATCCAAAAAAAGATTCGGAGGGTTAAGCACTGTAACATAACAGAAAACCCCTTCGAAATTCAAAAAGCAAAAATAAACACCCTCCGCATCTCGTCTCGATCGCTCGTCTCGCTCGCTTGTCTCGCTCGCTCGTCTCCGCATCCTCCGCTCGCCTCGCTCGATCGCCGGCAGCAGCAGCTCCAGATCGCCTGCAGGAGCAGCTCCAGGTCGCCGGCAGCAGCAGCCCTAGATCGGCCGAAGGAGCAGCTCCAGATCGCCCGCAGGAGCAGCTCCAGGTCGCCGGCAGCAGCAGCTCCAGATCTGCCGAAGGAGCTGCTCCAGGTCGCCGGCAGCAGCAGCTCCAGTTCGCCGGCAGTTCCAGCTCCAGATCGGCCGAAGGAGCAGCTCCAGGTCGCCGGCAGCAGCAGCTCGAGTTCGCCGGCAGTTCCATCTCCAGATCGGCCGAAGGAGCTCCAGGTCGCCCGCAGCTCCAGGTTCGCCCCAGCAGAATCTCGCCTCCCGGAGGAGGAGCTTCTCCAAGCAGCCTCTGGCCAGCTCCTCCTCCGGCCAGCTCCAGGTCACCCTCCGTATCCAGTCTCCTCTACGCCAGTGATGGATGCACCATCTTCCTCCTCCTCCGTCCCGAGATCAAGTGCTGCGCCATCTTCTTCCTCCTCCGTCTCCGGATCTTCAAGTGCAGCTTCATCTTCCTCCTCCTCAGCCTCCGGATCAGCAACAGGTACTTCTGCACAAGATAACAAAGGCCAGTTTCATCTTCCAGTTTGAATTCAAAACTGGATTTTAGCAGAGTAACAAAGGCCATACACGTGCACCATGCCCTGTGTCAATCTTCAGTTCAATGTGCAATATAGATGTAGGAATGTGCAACCTTTCCTTTTTGTGTCAATCTTCAGTTCAATGTGCAATAAGGGAAATGCATGGAGTAAAAATGGCCTAAACCTACACAGCTACAAGTAAGACAGGATGCATAGGATTGTTGGGCAATATATTTTTGTTTACTGCACTATATGGTGTCTTGTGTGCTAGCAGTGCATGCACACAGTGGAGTGCCGTCTTGCCATCTCTATGGCAACACTTCATTTTCATGAACTAGTACTCTGAATACAGGTTCATCTACACAACACAAATTGACTACTGTTCCCTTACATAAATTGAGTAGAAAACGTGATGTCCTGGAGCCGAATGCCACTGATATTAGAAACTGTTCTGAATATGTGGAAATAGAAATGAACAAGCAGGTTCACCTGAATGTGCAGAACATTGCGAAGCAACAGCTGAAAGGACAAGGATGTCGCCTAGAGGGGGGGGGGGGGGTGTGAATAGGCGATTAAATTTTTTCCGGTTTAGCCTTGATAAATGCGGAATAAAACTATGTGTTTAAATTAAAAAGCTAACGACCTAAATAAACTAGTCTCACCTATGTGCACCAACAACTTATGCTAAGCAAGACAAGCAACAAGGTGATAGCAATATAGAATACTTCAAGCACGAAGGCTATCACAATATAAAGTGCATAAGTAAAGAGCTCGGGTATAGAAATAACCGAGGCACGCGGAGACGAGGATGTATTCCCGAGTTCCTCCTTTTTAGGAAAGTACGTCTCGTTGGAGAGGTGTGAACCAACACAATGGTTCAACAACCACAAAGATTTCACCTTCTTCTCCGATGAACCGCACCACAAAGGTTTGGTTCACCTTCCACTATCGGAATCCTTCGAGGCGGAAATCCGGGCCTTTCAACAACGATCCGGGGCACAACCCAAAACGGTATTGGGGGCTCCCGAACAGCTACAAGTGACCACACAAGGGTCTCAACCACCACACGGGCGTCTAGGGTCCAAAGACCCAAGAGTAACAAGTTCACAAGCTTTCAACTTCCACGAATCCTCGTGGAGAGCACAAACCGATGCACAAAGCAATGGCAAGAGCACAAGGCTCAAATCCTCCACTCTCGAATCCCACCATAAGCAACTAATGCTTATGGGAGGAGAAGAGAGGAAGAATAACGAAGAACACAACAAATGGAACTTCAAGAAACTAGATCGAAAGGGTTCCCCTCACTTAGAGGAGAGATGGATTGGTGAAAATATAGATCTAGATCTCCTCTCTCTTTTCCCTTAAAGATATACAAGAATCATGGGAGGAATTGAGAGAGAGGCAAACTTTGCAAGGTCAACAATGGTGGGGAAGAGAGAGAAAAACGTGCTGGGCAAAGCTAGCTGGCTGGAGGTAGGTGGACGGGTATTTATACCCCTCCCAGAAAAAGAGCCGTTGCAGACAGGGGAGTCGGATATTCCGATACAAGTCAGAGTCGGATAATCCGACTGAGTCGGATAATCTGGGTCGACTTGAATCGGATATTCCGAAAAACTTCAGTACGCAAACCCTGATAACCGGATATTCCGACACAGGTCAGAACCGGATAATCCGACACAGTCGGATAATCCGATACGACCTATATCGGATATTCTGCAAAACTTCAGTACGCCACAAAACTGGTTGCATAAAAGTCCTTAGCCGAAATCGAGCAAATCCTGAGAATCAGATAATCCGAATCAACCAGGAACGGATAATCCGATTCCCCTGCTTGAGCAAAATAGACAGAAACAGCAAAACCTGAAATGCAATAATTTTTGCAAGGAAGCTCCAAACGAGATGAAACCAACGAGGTTGGAAAGGTAGCGACAACCGAGAACCGGTAATATTAAGGGTCACAAATATAGAGCAGATATCACACATAGGAGGTGTGGACCTTATCTCGAGGAGGACAGGTAATATTTCCAACACCGAGAACGCAACAAGTTTTCCATCCGGACTCCGTTTTCAATGATCTTAGGCTTGCTCCTAAGATAATCACAAGCACTACAAGATTATGCATATACACATCATAGTCCATCATGTGAGGAGGATAACACAAGAGGAGAGTTTGACCTCTCTACAAGAGACGAACCGGTAAAACCTCCAACATCAAAAACACCACAAGATATCCAAATGAAATCCAATTTTGATGAACTAGAGCTTGGTATGGAGATGAACACAAGATCTAAATTCTCACATGGATAAAAGCCAAATAAGAACCAAGAAAGATGATATGCCAAATATGCAAAGGTTTGAGCTCTCCACAAAGATGCGATCAAGTTACTCACTTGAGAGCCCCTCTTGATAGTACGCCGTCTATCCTATAACCCGGTCTCCAAACTAACAACATGAGACCGGTAAAATAGAAACCCTATCAAGATCATACCTTTGCCTTGCGCATTCCACATGAGCTAGATGATGACGATCTTGACTCTCTCAAGTTGGAACGCATTTCTTGATTGTGCTTGCTAGCACATGCTTGACGAAGACTTCTCCAAATGCTCCCCATACTCCATTATGGGAGAGCCTCGCTAAGCTCCGTCTTCATGTAACCACTTGCGCTTCATATTCTTCTCTTGATATAGATGATGGCTTGGAGATAATTCCAAGCCATGCTTGCAATAAGTTCAGCTCTTCACATGACCATTGTTCATATAAACCCTTGGATGGAACCTTGGTCATCAAGTAATCTTCTAGAGTCCAACACATGAACTCCAATCTTTTCCTATGGACAAGATCTACAAGGATATCTCAAAGCAAACATTAGTCCATAAGGATTGTCATTAATTACCAAAACCACGCATGGGGCAACACATGCCCTTTCAACAGCACTCGTATCAGATGGTATAGAAACATTTTTTCAGAGGCAACATCACTCGTATCCGAGCCTCTGAATAAATCACAACGGTATACAGATCAGATAAGCAACAACATTGCATTCATAGATTTAATAAGAACAATTGCTGCTGTTGCAGTAACTGGATTCTCACCTGTTGTTACCTTGCCTTGACCTGCTGCAGTAAATTCAGTTTTATGTTTGCTGCAGTACAAAGTAGAGCATCATCTGCTGTTCCCTTGACTTGACCTGCTGCAGTAATTAAATTCATAAGCATGCAGAAGTCATGGCACTGTTCTGTATGAAGAAAGCTACTGCAAACACATTTCTGTATTTCTATATTTTTGTTTCTATCAGTATTTTCAGTTTCTAACAAAGTTTCATCATTTTACAGTTTGTATCAATTGAAGAAAGAAAAACATGCGAAATTATCAGAGGTTTGGAGCTTATCTTGCACTGGAAGGACTCAAAAAAGCAAGAGAGGTATTCCCAGCTGACCATGCAGCTGACAAAAAACTTGTAGCTGAGCTATTGCAAATAATTGTTCGAACGGTTGAGAAAATTTGGAAAGAGCCAAGAGAGCAAATTCAGAGAGGGGAAGAAGTTGATGTGTCCAACAAAAAGAAAGGGAGATCTAGCCGGAAGAGAAAATACCTTGGTCTTGAGAGGATACCAACAATTCCTTACAACAAACATTCAACCGTGAGGGCACTTGCACTGTCTTTGAAAGTTCCCTATACATCATTGCAAAGGAGGTTAAAATGGGGCCAGATTAGGAAGCATACAAGCACTATAAAGCCCTATCTCAAGCTAGCCAACCAAATAGACAGGCTCAAATTCACTGTCTCGATGGTGGATGAAAGAACTGTGTCGGATGCTATGCCTAAATTCATAGACATGCGAAAGATCCTGCATACGGATGAAAAATGGTTTGACTTGACTAAAAAAAAAGAGGACAAAATGTTGAGGGAAGGAACACTGCCTATGGCTCTAAGGATTGATGGTGAACTCTATAGAAAGACCTTGGAAATTATAGCTGCCTATGAAGCAGAGTCATTATCCTTGTCAAATGGAGCAACACCAAACAAGAAAAGAAAGAGGAAATGAGTACAAGAAGGAGTGGTCCTTGTTTGGAAGGAGAAAAATAATTTTCAAACAAAACTGCATGTTCAGGAGTATTTGTAATCACTACAATCTGTATGTATTTGCACTATATGTGCTCCTGCTCTATATGTACTCACTGAATTACAGAAAGCACTGATAAATATTGACACTTGTAAGTGAGACAACAAGTATCTGTGTTGTGAAGCTTGCTTGCTTATCCAGTTTTCAATTTAGCACTAATCTTACAATGATATTGCATGATAAAGTGTGTTCTTAGCTGATGAAGATAACAAAACATGCATGTATTTACTTGCAAACAGAGCAAGAAAACAAACAAGACTTCACTAGCAGCAGATAACAGGGAATCGGTGGCTAACCTGTGGGTTCCTCGGGCGAGCTCGAGCAGCGCCCTGACCTCCTCCCTCCGCGAGCATGGACAGCAGTGGCACTTTACTTCTTGGCCTTGTCGGTGAAGAAGATGCAGAGGAGCTCCTGCAGTTCTTACCGAGGTCCAGGTTCTTGCCGAGGTCGGCGCCGCGGTAGAAGACCACGCCCTCCAGCTCCGACATGGCGAGGTCCCTCCATCCCCTCTGCCGACGACCTCCATCAACGCCTCCGCGCCCTCCATCACCGCTGCCGCACCCTCCATCCCCGCCGCCACACCGTCCATCCACGCATGTCCAAGACGCCATCGGCAGAGGAGGAGATGGTCATGGCAGTTGCTGGAGCGAAGACTGCTTGGAGTTCTTGGAGGTGGAGGCAGAGCAGGAGATGGCGTGGAGGCGGGTGGCACGGACGACGGCCGCGAGCGGCGAGGCCATCCGGCGCGCCCGGCCTCGTAGACACCGGATCCGGCCTCGCAGCCACCGGATCTAGCGATTCCTCGCCGGCTTGGACCAAAAGGTCCGACCTTTTCGTCGAGCAGAGCGCGGCGACGACGAAAGACGGAGGGGAGCGAGGCAACGGAGGCGCGCGGGCGACGAGGCGAGGGTAGCGTGGCAAGGAGGTGAGGGGAGAGCGCCGACAAGGTGGGGGGAGGAGGCGAGGGTCGGAGGGGATGAGAGCTCGCCGGCGAGGGGGCAGAGAGAGAGGGAGCGGGCGAGCAGAGCGGTGGAGGTGCGAGTGCGGTGCGGGTCAGAGGTGGAGTGCGGGTTGATAAAGAAAATAGGTGGGGAGCATTTTGCAAAATAACATGTCACGAATCTTTTTTTGGATCGGAGGGAGTATTTTTATTGCATGGACACCCCAAACTCCAAGGTCACGGCCACCGGGCATGCCAATGCACAGTGACCAAAGGGAACTCGATATCGCCAATCCTGCTCGCTGGCAGGCGATCATGCACGAAGCACGTACGATCGGGAGGTTATCTCGTCGAAAAGAGTCCATGGACCATAGTACGCGATTGATAGGAAAATGCGTATGGAGTACCGTGTGGGTTTCGTCCGAAGATTGGGCGTCCGGGAGAACGTAGCTTGAGCACGTTGAACCCGTCGTGCATGACACCTTTTTAAGTGGCGGCTCGAGTTGTACTCCGTACATGAAGGGAGCCTCTACTGTGCGGAGATATCCAATGGCGGAATGGCCCTTCCATGGTGTCCTTCTCGACGTCCTTGATGAGTTTCCTAGCTAGTGATCTTCCCGACACATACGTTGATATGCAATTTACATACGTTGATATGCAATTTCCTTTCCTCCGGCCGTGTGATGCTTGTCCGTCCATTACCAAAATGTCACCGGCATCTGAATCTATACTACTATTAAAAGAGCAAACATGTGTTGATACATTAAATCTAAACCGTTTAATTGTCTATCAACAATCCAGATTGTCCCAATGTTTGACAACTCAACACACCTTTTCAGTTTCATTTATTTACGAGCATTGCCACCGCTAAAAAGAAATCAACCCGCAGTCCAATGAAAAAAAACTGCGACAGTTCCCCGATCCAATTCGCCGGAACCCTGCGGCCGCCGAGCTCCACGCCATCGCCAGTTCCTCCACGCGCAGCCCCTGCCGACCGCACGCCCGGAGCTCCCACCGTCGGCCGCCCTCCTGAGCTCACTGCCGTCGGCCGCATCCAGCCCACGTGTCCGCGCTGAGCTCTGTCTCTCGCCCTCCCATGGCCCCCCGCATCCCATGCCATCAGCCCCGCGACGGCAGCCACCGCGGCGTCGACACCCGCGCACATTCGATGGAGAGAGGCGATCAAATCTAGGGTTCCGCCACACTTGCCCCCGGCCGCCGCTGGCACTTCAGATTGTCTCCAAAGTCCAACACCATATGGATCGCAATGGCGAGGTCGGCGTTCTCCTCATCCACACGACCCTGGTGATCTGAGCGTCCACCGAGTGACCCCAGCAATTCTCTGTCACCTCCTCCGCGCGAACCCAGAGCTCGGCGTCCTCCCTGCACAGTAGCCTCTTCCTCCGACTCCACGGGCTTGCCATGGCGTCATGGCGGTGAAGCGCCTGATAGGTGCATGAGCTTGCGGCCGCTTCCTCACCACCAGTATCACCGTTCTGTACCCCGAAGACCTCCCAGTGGCTCCCTTATCCTTGTCGCTGCCTGGTAGGTGCTAGCTCAAAGTTTGATTGTGTGCTGATTTCTGTTTTCCCTTTGAATGTCTGCATGTTTAATGCGTAGCTCAGCTGATATCTTCAGGAGCAACAACGCTGCGTTCAACAGGCACAAAGTCCTGCTCTGGTTAGTTTACACTTTACAGGGGAAAGATAAACACAAGGGATAATATGGTCAAGAAGTGCTTTTACGGAAGGGAGGCTGTGATTTATACCCTCAATTCAGCACATTGTCTTGCATTGTACGAACTCTGATTACATTCGGGAAAAGCTAGGAATGAAACAGCTAGCGGCACCGTCATCTTCAATCTCAGAGTTTGTGGGCAAAGGGCAAGCTGCGCTCAAGCCGTCCACCTGTTTAGCGGCTTCCTGTAGGTGCTTTGGACAGCTATGAACGGAGATTCTTCAATGATAAAATGGACCTCCCAAATGGTGCTTTTTGCAACAATTGCTGATGAGCTGTTGACACAAAGATGAGATTCTTAAATTGGCTCACAAGTTCTGTCGCTAGCGCAGCCACAAGAACCTCACGTATTGTTCGTATTATTTTCTTTTTCTTCTCCTTATTTTTCTTTTCTTTTGGCTAGCAATTCCTGGGCCGTATAATGCCTGTAAGTTGTAAAACTTTCCAATCCGCAAGACTAGAACAAGAATACAGAAGGTAGAGACTAGATAGTCATCTACCTTTTACAGTCAGTTTTTTTGTTAGTGCCGTATAATGCTTTTTTCTGGTTTGTACCAGGGGTTCAAAAGTTTTACCAAGTATTTTGTTTGAGCAATTTGTCTCCTTCTATTCCAATTTCTATTACGTTCGACATTCTAAAAGGATGTCTATGTGCTAATTCATCTTGGCTTAGAGCCCGTAATAAGAGCTCTTTGAGTCTTCTAATTGGATCCAAAATGATAAGGAAATTTTAAACAAGAATCACATCTCTGTTTTCAATCATTCTTCCCACGTGTTCTGTAACAAAGTATGTTCAGTATATTGTTTATTTTTCTATCACTTCCTAATTATTTTCAGGCTCAACTACTGGAGTAATTCAAGTCCATCATCACATTTAGTACTGGAGTGTGACAGAGTGGTAAGCTTGACAGGAGATAGAAAGGGCAAATATTTGGTAACCACCGTGTCATATATTGACAGGATGGTGTCCATATGTATGATTCACCTAGATTTCATTTCTTTATTAAGTGCAATACGTTATTTTACACATAAGTTAGAAGTAGCATGTACATAACTGATGTGAATTTCGATAGTGTTTTGATCAATGTCTTTATAACTAAGTTATGTGTTCATGTGAAGTAGCCAAAGTCAAAAAAATTGTGGTTCTATGTATTTTAAATATATTGATTAATAGTGGAGGTCGTGCGTTTGCACGTGCACGTTCACTAGTGAACAACAAAAGCAAAAAAAAAAAAGGGGCGCTTCCTCCATCGAAATCCGTCAAAACATATTGGGCCTCGGTAGGATCACATATCGCTTGGTGGGCTGCGGCGGCCGATACGTACCTGGAGATGGGCCGCTGGTGGCACCCTATTTGAATGCGGACGGATCGGGTGACCGATGGATCCGGGTGCCTCCCACGTCAGTGCGTAGCGCTTGCTCCGTATGGCTTTTCCGTAGGTGTAGCATTTCTGGGTATTTGAGTCAGCCCAACAACTCGCACGAGCCGCTCTGGCTTTTTGGTTCGGCTTTTGCCGGCGATTCAAGGAAAAAACAGCCCTTGTTTATTCTTGTAATATTGAAAAATTTGGTGACATAAAAATTGTTCCCATATTTAAAAAAATGGTCACAGATTTTGAAAATGTTCATGAATATGAAAATGGTTCATGATTTTGAAAATGGTGGAGGAGGGAAGGAGAAAAGAGAGGGATAAGAAAGGCTTGGGCGGGATTCAAATTTCGAATCCCGCCCAACAATTCTGTGGCGCACCCGCCACCACCAGGCCACCGTGCGCCACAAAAAACAATTTCCAATTTTTTTTGATTTTTTTTTATTTCGTAGAAAAAAATCTTCTTTTCGAAATAACTTTTTACTCTTTTAAAATTTCCCGAATCTGAGAAAAGTTCACCGGGTAAACCCGGGTGAAATCGAGCTCCTTTTTTCTCACGATTTTTTTGGTATATTAAACGCATTTTTTCGATATCGTATGCAAAAGTTATGGCCGTTCAATTTTTTTTTTCTATTTTTTGCAAAAAAAAGTCAAAATTCATATTTCAAAATTTCTATACCAAGTAGACACTAAAACCTAACTATATCTCAAAGGATTTTATTTATTGCAGATTTTATCATTTTCTTTTCTTGTTTGCAAGACTGAAAAGACGATCCACGAAGAGTGTGTGATCTGGAAAAAAAATCTGTGGCGCACCTGGCCACAGAAAGTCACATTCTGTGGCGCACATGGCCAGGTGCGCCACATAAATCTGCCTTTCTGTGTCGCACATGGCCAGGTGCGCCATATAATTTTTTTTGTGGCGCATGGCTACTTGGTGCGCCACAAAAAGTGATCCATAAAAAAACAGTTTCCTAGTAGTGTCTCATGTTAGTGATCACTAAATAAAATCTTAAACATCCGCATTATCAGTTAGTCACATAGATGCTTTGTTGTCGTTATTGTGTGTATGATCTTCAAGATACTAGGATATGCATTTTCTTATAGTAAGCTTTTGTAGTGCAGACGTTCTCTAACAGCTTATTTCTCCCAATGGCGGAAAGACCAACAAAACGTAAGAAGCTCCTAGGGAAGAGAGCACAAATTTATTACCATGAATCCATGATTGTCAGATGGATCGAAGTACTTTGAAAGTAACTGAAACATATAATTATTACTTATATAGTTGTGTTTGACAAGTAGACAATTTAAGGGATTCCTCTAGTCTCCTGAACGGTTCAAATGAAATAAGTGTCTAGCTCTAGACTAATAAAGGTAGCCCTTTCTATAGGAGATAGCGCAGAAGGCATTTGCTTTGTCTGAAGATCTCAGAGACAACCCTCGCGGGGGCAAATGAGGTATCATTGTGGTCAGATATTGGAATAAAGGGGAGGAGAGATGACCTGCATAAATAGGAGCGCAAATTGGGTAGGTAAATATAATGAAGAGATGTAATTAATTCATATTCAAGTATAAGGCCTCGAAACGAGTAGAAATTGATGTGGGCAGAATTAACATGTGTGTGAGAGAGAGTTATGTATATATTCAGATATAGAAGCCAAAGGAGGTTTACTAGTTCGCCCATCGTGCTTTCTTGTGAGCCTTCTGCTCGTTATTTCTATGCAAAATTTTGACCCTCTGTCGTGTTTCCGAAACATCACACATTTGTATAAAAACTCATCACGGAGACCCTGAAGATCATATGTGAATAACAAGAGAGTAAATTCACTGAAATCTGAGTCGAGAAGCCTTTAGAATGTTGTTAACCACATCACACCAAAAACATTAAGACGTCACATATACAAACTCCATCTCATCTCTGGTGAATGACAAGCACATTCGATATGCTCCCTGGTGTAAAAATCTGACTTATCGAGTGTATGACATCCGGTGCATGCTCGAGTATTCATGGTGCCAAGTCAGTATAAAGCGTTTTGTCGCAATCACCGTGTCGATCATTTTTTCCCCTCGTCGTGTCAACATACACAAAACAAAATCGATGTTCTGAGACATACATGAGTGTGTGGTTTTGTACGATGCCAACAAGTATACTAACCAAGAGATGTGACTCTAACCAGACGACAAAGTCAAAGCTACATACCGTTTGAGAATACCTATGTCTACGGGGAAAAAATGTTTCCATCAATAGCGTCGACTGGCTTTCGTTTTTCCCTGTAGGCCTATCATCATGAGATTATCGGTTGCAACTTGGATGGCTGAGATAAACATGGCTTCCATGTCAAGCCGGTCCCTGAAAAGCGATGGGGTTGCCTTCGTTCTCCAAAGTGCCTAGGAGATACTATTCCCTCACCTAAATGCCAAAACTATGCTAGTCCTGACAAGTAGAACGTGTTAATTTAAAGTGCTGCTCCATACTTCATTGCCATATCTTACCCTGTACGATACAAAAAAAGTGCGGCATCATCACTTTGTTTCCCTAAAGTTAGATTTCCCATCCATCAGATACGGTGCAATTTTAAAAGAACTATAACTGAAATGAATCGAATACTTTTCAAAGTTATGCTCTCGATATTTATTTCTTTCATATAGTTAACTGTTTGAGGATTGAGTACCTCTTGCTTTAAATTTGGCACCTTTTGGCGTTCGAAATACTAGCATTCAATAAAAATGGCGGCTCGTTCAATTATCATGCATTTCATAACATTTGACATCATAATGTGACCAGCGATTAGACAATCTATGGATCATGTGACAAAAATCAGCAGCATTGAATTTGTATTTAAGGTTGTTCCCCTATAATTTAATTTTGTAAATGTGAATTAGGTCTTATACTAGAATCTGGTCATGATTAAGTTTGAAATTTGAGACCACCTAGAATAAAAGCGCACCTTGTAAAAATGAACACAACGAACAGGCTTTCGACTTTAAGTTTCATAGAAAAAATACAAGCTTTCCACTTGAAAAATAACTCCGTATACACTAATGGATGAATTATTCTTCCTCCGTATCAAAATGTAAGATGTTTTAATATTTTTTGGTCCACACGTATCTAGACATGTTTTAGTGCAAGGTTCACATGAATCTTACATTTAAACATGTCTAGATACATGTAGACCAAAAAAAATCTACATTTTGATACGGAGAGAGTATTTCTTACGGAATTTCTGACGTTACCAAAAAAGGTACGTGCACAACGCATCTGGTTTTTTTTCCACATTGAGTGTTCATTAAAAATGTCATAACGACAAAATTTATAAAACTAGACAATAGGGGTATTAGTTTCTGACCGATTTCCTTATGTCGATAGAAGCTCTCGTACTAAATTGTTTTATCCTTTAAAAAGAAACAAAAGATTTGATATTTGCAGCAAATGTGCCATGGAGCTCTCATGTCACTTGTCTATCAATTTGTGATGCAGGCAACAGATACCAATCTAGCGGTGCCCGCTTTATCTGGTGTCTAATCCTCTGTGTTTTCTTTCTTGGCAGCCACAAGGCTTGTGGTATAGAGACAAAACGTTGGACAGTAGCAATGAAATGGAGTTGTGGAACGAATGGAGTTGTGGAGCTGCTTGCTCGTTGAATCATTCATGCTTTGTAGCTACACGATTGTCTTTTACTCCTTTTGCTTTTGAGAAAAATGACAGACATGACTTGTCAGGCTGATTAGTGATTAGACGGCTAAGGTGTACTAATAAAGATCAGACCATTTAAGCTATTTCCCATCACATAGCATTTGGCATAACCTTATGCAATAACTCATCACATACCTTCGAAACAAAGAGCGTGTGATGTTAGTCACTCGCATGCGGTTTAAATAATAAAAGAGTATGTAATGCAATCACACACTTTTTTTTAAAGGGTTGCGATGTAGTAGGTAATTGCACGCGGTGTTAAAATAAAAAATGACGTTCAATACACAATAAAACCGGAAAACACTTTGTGCTCCCGAGCTCTCCAGTGCTCCCTCTGTTTAAAAAAATTCAAAAATCATATTTTAAAGTTTCCAAATATTCTGAAAAAAATCATGCATGTTGCTAATGATGTATCCCACAAACGTGATTTTTTTGGAATCGAAATACCTCATATTCTGGGCTACACAAAAATAACAAATCTTGTATATTTTGAAGATTTGAAAGTGTGTACATTTAGATCTACACATTTGTCATTTTGTATAGAACAAAATATCCAATATTTCACGCCGATATTTTGCACGTTTGTGGGACATATCATTGACAACACGCGGATTTTTTTCAGAAGTTTTTGAAACTTATAAATATGATTTTTTTTTTGAATTAGAGGGATCACTGGAGCCGGGAGCAAGAAATCTCTACTCCAATAAAACAAATTTTATCATAATTGATCTATTCTTGGCACAGTGGTTCCATGTACCATACTAAACAATAGTGCCAAATTGTTTCCAACTACTTATTTAAAAAAGTTTTCCCTTTTAAATGCCAAAAGGGGGTATTGTTGTGCAATGCACTGCATACGTTTTTTATAAAAAAATATGTGTGATGCAGATTGCAATCACACACGTTATAAAAAAATTATGTGTGTCTCGTCATAAAGTAATTTCATCGTAATGAGTACATTTTTGGCACAAAGGTGTCCTGTACATACTAAAAAAAGTGTCAAAATGAGTTTCCCACTTTTTTATTATAAAATACCTTTTCATTTTTTAAATTCGAAAACGGGTATTTTGTGCTAGATTGCACATATTTTTACAAAAACAAAATTGTTATGTAGGGTCCAAATTGTGTGCGATGCACCATAAAATGATTCACAATGGGTCCATTTTGGCGCAGATGTCCTTTATACCAACAAACAATAGTGCCAAAGAGGGTTCTAACTGTTTTAATGTTTTTAAATGCCAAACATGGGGTATTTTGTGAAGAAAAAAATATGATTCTAAATGACACCTCTTCAATTTCATTTGCGAATTTATCAAACAAATATTGAAATTGCATCTACAATAAAGAATGTGATGCAAAATGACACAAGAATGGGGTAATAATGTGCATCTACAAATACATCAAACACATACTGAAATTTCATCTCATAACTCATCTTATATGCAAAAATTCCCCATAGGGTTACAAATATGAACATAATCATGGAGAAGCATCTGAGCCTGAGTCAAAGTCCATGGGGAAGAAGAGGCAGCTCTGGTCCCTACGCCTCTACTCCTAGGAAGAACAATGACGTTTTAGATGAGACAAAAGTTGTTAATTGTGTCATGTTTTCATGTCTCCATATATAAGATAATCACGAGTGTGAGTATGATATGATATGAATGATGATATTTCTAAGAGCTTACCTTCCCATGTGTCGGTAGATTATTGAAGTAAGGATGAATATTGGCCCGTTGATGGTGGTGGTTCTCCCAAGCGAAAGAGCCGCAAGAGGAAAAAGGATATTCCCCAGTGTCTCTCATGGCAAAGGCAAAGAGAGGCAGATGTAATACTTCTAAATGAAGCATTTTACTATGATCAAAGTTGAATGGGAGGCCTTAGAAAAGGCCAAGTGCAACTGTTGTGGGGATTCACTTCTCTACACAGCTAGTGGGCAAACTTCTAGTATGAATAGGCATAATCGCTTTTGCAAATATTTCAAAGATTTCATGATGGGGAGGTTACAAGGCCAAGCTACACTAAACTGTGAGTCATGTTCATCAGTTACATATGTTTGTATACTGAATATAATGACGCGGAAAATATATTTCTAACATGTTAATTGTGCACCATTACCCTTTTAGAATGGTACTCGAATTGTTTAATATCTTGACAAGACATGTGAATCCAACATACAAGTTCATTGGTATAAACACCATAAGAAAAGGGTGCATAAAGGGTTTATGAATCTGAAAAGGAACTTCTTAAGAAGAGTCTTAGAGATGTTGAGAATATTAGTTTGACATGTGACTTGTGGATTCCGACATGTCTTTGGTTGCTCACTACATAGATGCTGCTTAGGTTATGTAATGCAGTGTCATGATCCTACCTAAACAATTTAAAAAGCAAGTAAATCACGTGATGAGTAACTTGCAGCTATGGCTGATGAAATGCTAGATAATTTTGGTAAATATTGGGAGGAGAAGAACAATGTTATAGCTCTTGCTACTATTCTTGGTCCTACGTGGAAGATGAGGTTTGTTGCCTTCATGTTTGAACACATCTATGGTGAAGTGAAGGGATGTGAGAAAGCAGAGGAGGTTCGAAAAGAATTGTACAACATCTATAGGCCACTTAAGATGTAGTGATGTGAAGTATTTGAGGCATCTACGAGAGCAACTAGGCCAAATTTGTTTCGGAGTCATCTACAGGCACATCTATAAAGTCTTCTAAGTAAAAATTGCGCCTCTATCTTGATGAACCAAACGTAGATCCTCCCGATGACACAACATTTGTGTTACTTGATTGGTCGAAGGTGATCACTCATAGGTTCATGTTTATATCAAGGATGGAAAACGGAGATTCTTGACTATACCAGCTACTAGTGTTTCCTCCGAGTCATCTTTCTACACAGGAGGTAGAGTCCTTTGGTAATTACCAGAGTTCTCTACTTCCAGTAATGGTTGAGAGATTAGTGTGTGTGCTTCTAGCTGGATATGAGGTTCACACAATGAAACAAATAACCAAGAAAACTAGCATGTCCCATTTAGTTTTCCACTTACTTTACACAAATGTTGTGTCTAACTTGCATGCTTCCGATGTGGCTCTGAACATGTTGTAGATGAGGATGATGGTGTTGAATTAGTTCCATTTTTGAGTATGTGGTGGCAAGTAGCTAGATGACAAGTATGTTGCCTCATCTTGTGCTTTGTTACTTGCTATTTACATTATGCATAAATCAACTCTTGTTGTTCATTTGAAGGCATAATTGTTGTCTCACTTGTTTCTATTAATTTGAGTTCAAAACCCAATCTTTTTTAGTACAAATAACTTTACAAAATTCGACATGTTTTGAGTTGAAATAACATAGACTTCACTAAATCTGATCCGTTTGAAACACAAATAACTTAGAATTATCCTTTAATTTGTATCATTTTACTACGCATAACTTAGAAGATCAAAAAGTTGATCTATTTTAATTTTCGAATTAGAAATATCAAAACCTGATATGTTCTTAGTAGAAATAATTTAGAATTTTCAAAACCTGGCGTGTGGAAGGCTTTTTTGGAGTTTTGGTTGCTACTATCAATGGATACACGATTGATTGGATGCATGCTTCATTGCTTCTACAACTGTGCTCTATTTTCCATCTTTATGAACTCCGGCGTGTGGAGTGTGGACTGTTGAGAACTTGAGATAATGTAATGTATTGGACCGTTAAGTTATAAAGTGCATCACATATCGCTATGTGGAATCTTAAATACTTATGATTTGTTGAAATGTACACTTGCGATTTGTCGACTTGCCCTACAATGTTCCTGTTTTTGTGTGTTTTGTGGTGTTGTGTCTTGTATTTGTGATGTGTGTTATGATGATCAATTTGTTTGATGGTGTCATATTCTCGTCGAATGTTGTGATTATTTTATCATACATGTCTAAATAATCAGGAACTGTATAGACAAGCTATGATGTTGCTTGTTGAAAGTTTACCGATCTAAACGGCAAACTCACGAGTTTTGCGGAGTTTTAGTTCTTTGACCGAGTCCTACTCGACATCATGACATAGCACCTAGTGCACCGTGTTGTATTCTAGGTTGTGGCCTTCGCTGACTAGTACAGAAAAATTTCTGTTCGATCAATTCATCGAAACCCAAAATTTTCGTTTTCTCAAAGAAAGAACATATTAATGCAATAACAAAATAAAACTCCTAATGACCATTATTCGATCTCCGGCCAAGGTCACAAAATCTCAGTTGATTTCATCGATAACCGCTCCGAACCATCCCCAAAATATCTCCATCGCCGAGGTCAGAAATTCCTCCCCCTACCTGCTTCTCCATCCAACAGTCCCTGTCCGCCTGTCGCTCCCTTTCTCTTTCCGTTTGTCTATGTGATGCATACACGCCGACGCACATCGGCAGCGCAGCGCAGCGGCAGGGCACCACCACACACTCGCACGCTACATACATGCGCTGCTGTCGCATCCCGCTACAGTCTCCTTGGACTCGCTACTACTCGACGACTCACACGCCGCCGTCGAGCTTTCTTTCTCCGAGGAACAGGGAGGAGCGGGAGCAGAGGGGACAGCTCTGCCTCGGCTCGTCCTCTTCCTCCTCGCACGCCCACCTCAAAGCCAGCATCTTTCCTGGCCGTCCAGCCTGCTTGGAGCAGTCTCCGAGCTGCTCTTGATCCATCCATCAATCCCTTCATGCGATTTCCCCGCCCAATTGGCCTCGCCGAGAGCCGATGAACCCCGCGCTCTAGTGCCGCGCCGCGCGCGCTTCGGGTTTCCTTTGGGGGGCAATGGTCGCGGATAGGCTGCTGCTTCTGTGCCTGGCGCTCGCCGCGGCGGCGGCTGCGGCGGGGCAGCGGCCGAGCGCGGTGTCCGTGGGCGCCCTCTTCACGTACGACTCCACCATTGGCCGCCCGGCCCGGCTCGCCATGGAGCTCGCCGTCGACGATGTCAACGCCGACCCCGTCGTGCTCGCCGGGACCAAGCTCAGTTTGATCACCCAGGACACTAATTGCAGCGGGTTTCTTGGAACCATCGAAGGTCAGTAGGGTTCTTTGCTTCCTTAGTTCATTATTATCCCCTCCTGACAAGCAATTCCCCGTGTTTCCTGGCTAATTTCTGGACTCGTTTGGTGACCTTGTCACTAGTCTTCTCTGTAGTTTTCTGATTGGGATCATGTGGCGCTTTATTCTCAACAACTACTACATATATGTAGCACAAAGCCAAGTGCTGATGCAGACAGTAATTCCCTGCTTTATTAGTTGCAAATGAGAAAGAATGTTTCTTTTTGTTCACATTTAGAAGAATTGTTTGTCATGGCCCAAGTAAACTTATCTGAATAGTGGTCAATTTTTCTCATTTCTGAACTAATTTATCCTTTTAGGACCCGAACGCACTGCTACCTTTAGCAACAGCCTCATTTTTCTTTTTCTTTATTGAGATCTCAGTATAAGTAGTGGTGGAGACGAGGGCACCGCAATCTGGCAAGCATATCTGTTACCCGTGTGGTTGGCGCAGTGTATTATTGCACCTGCATGTTTCCAAACCGTATAAAAAACAAAGGTAATTGCAACTTGTCACAAAATGACAGAACATGCACGTTGGAGTTGATTAGTTTCATTGATCTGTGTCTCCTGGCACATATCTGAGGAAACCTGCTCTTCCATTTATTTATTTTTTGATAAGAGTCTTCATTATTCTCTCAATCATACCTTATTTAGTTTATTGTTGTTGTCTTTCTGTTTGAGATTCACTTAGGTTATGTACCATAAATTTAGGGGCATCGATTTTTGACTAGCAAAGAAAGAATTTGGCTGCAGCGTAATATTAGTGTATTGATGTCTTAGTCTGAACTCTGATTTTGGTCAAGGTTCCTTTAGTATGTATCTTTATAACCTTTTTTAAGGGATGGTTCATTTCTACTTTTTGTTTAAGACAATAATTGCCTGGCTCGTGTTCCATGAGATGCTTCAGTACTGTCTTGATTGGAACTGCAGAAACCAACCATGCTTAGACAAACTGTTTCTCTAAACTTCTGAGGATGATGTCTCCTTTCTTGAGAACCATGCTAACCTGATTATTCTTGCAACAAAAGAGAAACAGACAAAAAGCATTCTGGTACTGTGTACCATAAATGGCATAACTTACAATACTGCTTAGATCATTCCTTAAGGTGCAAGGAACATGTATCAGGGAGCACCCAATTCTTCACTTTCTTCTCATTCAAGATTCCTTTTTCTCTTTGTGGCATGTGTGAGCATCAGAACAACAGACATCACCATATGCTTTGAAGTCCATTACATTTGTTTTCTCATTGTTGCTGGACAACAAATTTTAGTCAAGTACTAGCACATAATTAGTAGGATCTTGTACTCCCTCCAGTCCAGAAAATGTGTCGCTGAAATTGAACTGTACATTACACTTTTTACGTAAGAGTAAGACTCCCGACACATTTTTAGGATTGGGGTAGTAGCTTATTTGGAAATTTAGCTTCAATTTGTCGTTTCAACCCTCATTTATCTCTCTTTCTTCAGAATTTGTGAGTAGACATACTGTTTCCTTTGTTGCCAAGGTAATAACTCATATTCATTGATTTATAACCTCCTCAATCAAGATAAATATACATCTTATAGAAAGTATGGAGTAAGATCAATATATAAGCAATGAAGTGTCTTAAATGTACTAAGAAACCAAGTAGTATACATAAGAGACTTCCAAATTGCTTTGAATAGTCTATGAACTGATTCGTAAACCTTACTTTGTTGCAGCGTTGCAACTAATGGAGAAAAATGTGGTTGCTGTCATTGGTCCACAATCCTCTGGAATAGGCCATGTCATCTCACATGTTGTTAATGAGCTACATGTTCCACTTCTATCATTCGCAGCAACTGATCCAACCCTATCTGCATCGGAGTACCCTTACTTTTTAAGGAGTACCATTAGTGACTACTTCCAAATGCATGCTGTTGCTAGCATTGTTGATTATTACCAATGGAAAGAGGTGACTGCCATATTTGTTGATGATGATTATGGGCGAGGTGGTGTGGCGGCCCTCGGAGATGCACTTGCAGCTAATCGGGCAAGAATTTCGTACAAAGCAGCCATTCCTCCAAATTCAAACACAGATGTGATCAGTGATGTGCTCTTTAGAGCAAACATGATGGAATCCAGGGTGTTGGTTGTGCACGTCAATCCTGATACAGGGATGAAACTATTTTCCACAGCTAACAAGCTTCGAATGATGGCCAGTGGCTATGTATGGATAGTGACCGATTGGCTAGCTGCTGTCCTGGACTCCTCAAGGTCTGGAGATCGGATTGACATGAGTTATATACAAGGGATAATTGTTCTTCGTCAGCATACTCCTGATTCTGTTGCCAAGACGAAGTTCATATCTAAATGGAATAATGTGGCTCGTAATAGGAGCATTGATTCTGCCTTGAATTCGTATGGCTTTTATGCATATGACTCAGTTTGGATTGTTGCTCGTGCTATCGACCGATTTCTTGATAACAGGCAGCAGATTAATTTCTCTGCAGACCCAAGGTTGCATGATTCAAATGGAAGCACTTTGCGCCTATCAACTCTTAAGATATTTGATGGTGGTGAGCAGTTGCTACAGCAACTTCTGCTCACAAACATTACAGGCCTAACAGGTCAGGTTCGGTTTGACTCAGACCGCAATTTGGTACAGCCTGCTTATGATATCCTTAATGTTGGTGGTTCTGGGTCCCGCTTGATTGGATATTGGAGTAATTACTCTGGCCTTTCTGTTGCTTCTCCTGAAATTTTGTATCGGACGCCACCAAATACGTCAACAAGTTCCCAGAGGTTGTACAGCGTGGTGTGGCCAGGCGGCACTACTACTCAGCCTAGGGGCTGGGTTTTCCCGAACAATGGCCAGCCTCTGAGAGTTGGTGTTCCAAATAAACCAAGTTTTAAGGAGTTGGTGTCAGGTGGCAAGGGCCCTGATAATGTGAGCGGGTACAGCATTGATATATTCAACGCAGCAGTGAAACTGCTTCCTTACCCAGTTCCTTGCCAATTCATAGCAATTGGGGATGGTTTAAATAATCCTAACTATGACAACATTATTAGTATGATTTCCACCAATGTAGGTTCTCATTCTTTGCTCTGCTTCTTTGTTCTTTTTTGCTTCTATTTTTCTGATTTTTTTTTCCTTCAGTCCCTTGATGCAGCTGTAGGGGACTTTGCTATTGTGAGAAATAGAACGAAGATTGCAGAGTTCACACAGCCTTATATCGAGGCGGGACTCGTTATAGTAGCGCCAGCAAGACGAGCGACTTCAAGTGCCTGGGCTTTCCTGAAACCTTTCACAGTAGAGATGTGGTGTGTAACAGGTGCTCTTTTCATTTTTGTGGGAGTAGTTGTTTGGATTCTTGAACATCGAACTAATGAGGAGTTTCGAGGCTCTCCACGGCAACAAGTCCTGACAATATTTTGGTAAATTCCTTTTGCTACTCCAAGGATGGGTTTTTTCTTAGGTTACCATATCTGTCTTAGAAGCTAACTGATTTTTCATGCTTCTCTTCCAGATTATTGTTATTTAGTTTATTTCCTTTTGCTATTAGAAGCTAACTGATTTTTTATGCTTCTCTTTCAGGTTCAGTTTCTCAACAATGTTCTTTGCACACAGTAAGTTCACTTGATGCATCAGATGATATCATGTTTAATTACCCCGTGTTATTTTTCCCATCTGAATGAAAATATCTTACTGAAAAAACTCAACTCAGGACAGAACACCGTAAGTGCTCTTGGGCGTTTTGTGCTGATCATATGGCTGTTTGTCGTGCTGATCATCAATTCAAGCTATACTGCTAGCCTGACGTCAATCCTCACGGTCCAGCAACTTGCAACCGGTATAACTGGGCTTGACAATTTGGTAGCAAGCGCGTTACCGATCGGATACCAGGCTGGAAAGTTTGTCCGAAATTACCTGATCGACGAGCTGAACATTCCTGAATCCCGGTTGGTACCGCTGAGCACGGTCCAGGAGTATGCTGATGCCCTTAACCGTGGTCCGAAGAATGGCGGGGTTGCTGCTATTGTTGATGAGATGCCATGTGTGGAGATCTTCCTGTCATCCCACTGCAACTTCAGAATAGTCGGCCAGGAGTTCACGAAAGAGGGATGGGGATTTGTATGTTCAGCATCCGTTACCTCAGCATACATTTTCAAATTCACTTTGGTGGGCCTCTTATAATATAGAGGACTAAATACGTTCATTTTATTTCCTTCCGCTTTACAGGCATTTCAGAGAGATTCACCCCTTGCTGCGGACCTGTCCACCGCCATCCTTCAGCTCTCAGAGAGTGGGCAGCTTCAGAGAATTCACGACGAGTGGTTCACAGATCCGAGCTGCCGCTCTGAGGACAGCGGGCTGGGAGCAGTCCAGCTTAGCCTCGGAAGCTTCTGGGGACTCTTCCTGGTGTGCGCCCTGATATGCGTCTTCGCTCTCACGGTCTTCTTCGCGAGGGTCTGCTGGCAGTACAGCAGGTACTCCAGTTCTGGAGCTGATGGCGAGCCAAGCGATGCTGCTGCTGCTGCTGTGGCCACTGCTGTTGTCGCTGAAATGCAGCCGATAAAGCCAAGGCCGACGCGCCTCGGCAGCTTCAAAGAACTGATGCAGTTTGTCGACAAGAAGGAGGAAGAGGTGAGGAAGACGATGAAGCGGAGGTCGAGCGACAAAGATAACCAAGCCGCTGGATCCTCGGGTGGGCACTCGGTCTCTTCCGCATAGAAGGCTCTCAGCAGATTTTTCAGTCTTTCAGATGGCAAAGCCAAGTTCATCTTACACAACCAAGATAACATATACGAACTACGAAGTAGATATAACAGCGGTATAGTTGTAGCAGGATTCGGAAATCCATTTTTTTAGGGGTCATTGGAATTCTGTCCTTGTATGTGTGCATCAAACATTTTTCCTGATTATTTGATATATTCCGATGGCCCAACAGTACAAACATGTACTTTTAATTGCTTGTCCAAAATGAGTACATAGATGGCTTCCTTTTTCTGAGTGACACAAAGATTTCTGAACTATTGAATTGTCGTACCTGACATTTCATAATCACACAAATTGTATCTGTTTTGTTTTTATGTTTCTGAATCTTACGAGACAGACCTAAATGCGGAGCGGACAGTATCCAGAGAGGTAAACCGGGAGACCCCAAGGGGCCTCCTCCTGCGTTTGGATTTGTGGCCGTCCGATCGAGGCCTTGTGGCGCGATCTGGACCGTGCGTTTTTTGCCTCACTTATTTGCTACCCAGACCGGTCACTGACAGTGGGCCCAAAATGGGCCTGGTCCCGCTTCACAGAGGCAGAGAGGGTGTGCTCATCGGTAAGGTTTTCGGGCTCCTTTCGAGGCGTCTATTTCCACTTTTCCCTCTGCCGTCCTGGGGTGTGTTTCTGGCCCATGGGGTGCTCGGACCGACCGGTGTTCCTACCTGATTAGGCACTGACTTGTGGCCCTCCTTTCTGGGCTGGTCCACCTGCTAGCCGCAGTCTTTCCTTCGCGTCTGGTACACCGTCGTTTGTGCCCAGAAATGGCTGGGCCCACGCAAAAGGCTGGTCCCGCCCCACAGAGACGGAGGTCTTTGGGTGTCTGCTCTGATTCGCGTCAATCGCACCCCGCGGTGGAAACCCACGAGCCCACGACCCAATCGCCGCGAGCGTCTCCTCCCCCAAATCCCCATTTTATGTTTCTCCTCCTCTGCTCCCTCCTCCGACCTGCTATTTCGTGACGGAGATTCAAATCGAGCTTCAGATTCACCGCCGTTTTGCCGCTCTTCGGCCGGATCTGCCGCTATGCCAGCCTTGAGAGGCTTGAGCAATGGTTTTGGTTTTGGTTGGCCCTGGTTGACCGTTTGTGGGTTTGATTCATTTGGTTTGCTATGCCGCGCCGCTGCTCCGCTCCTCGCAGCCTCTTCTTCTCCAACCGCCGACCTCGCGTCGCAGAGCACGGGCCGCCGCGATTTGTGGCTCCATTTCTTTCTCTTCTCCTTTTTGTGTCTATGCAGACCTTCAGATCCGGTTTCGGTTGATGTTTTTCTGTTCTTCATTTTCACTCACACGTTTGGGGTGTTCTTTGTTCTTTACAGGTTCATGAGCGGCTGACGGTTGTTGTGTGGGGATAGCTCTTGCTGCTTCGTTCGTCGTCTGTGTTGCTGGTGAGTTCAAACCCCACCCTCCTCTTCTCTTCCATGGATATGTGCTCGTGCCGCTGTTGCACGTGGCCGGAGGGAAGAACGAGGATGCCCAGCCGGTCACTTTTCTGCCTTTTCTCTGTCACATGATCTATATTTCGCCTCCTCCACTCCCTCCTACCACTGCTTCGTTGCTGTAGCTTCAGATCCACCGCCGCTTTGCCGACTCCGGCCGTATCCGATGCTATGCAAGTATTTCTCACCGATTCCGGCCGGCTGTCGCCATGGATTTTCTCTGCGATGGCTTTGGTTAAGGCAACGCTTCGGTTAACCTAGGATTTTATACGTTTGTTTTGCTTTCTTTCCTTTGCTTTTGATCCTTGGTGTGATTTCTGTTGCAACTATTTTTCTCTTTTTCCTTTCCCTTTCTCCTCTTTAAGCTTCTTCTTGATTTTTTTCAGGATTGTTCTATTTGGTTTTGGAACGTTGTCTGTCTTTGGCTTCTTCTTAGGTCATTCCTTTTTTTTGTATCTTTTGGATTTCGTATTTTTTTCCGGCTCTTTGTTCTCCATGCTTCTTTTTATCCTGTTTTGTCTTCCGCTACTTTTTTGCTTCCCTCCGGTTCTTTCTCTTTGTGCATTCAGTTTATGCTGGATTTCTTTTTATATTTCGTCTCTTCATTCTTCTTGGGTCTTTTCGTTTTATCTATTCTTGGTCGCTGCTCTAATCTTCTTCTTGGGTTCTGCCTTTTTGTTTTTACTGGATTTTTCCTTCTTTTTCTGATCTAGCTGGGTATTTTAGACTCATTCGCCTCTGTTTTATTTCTCTGTTCATCTTTGCTTACTGATTTTGTTTTTTTATTTGTCATTGTGGTTTCTTTCTGGTTGTTCTTTCTATTTTCCTGTTGTTTCTTTGTTAAAGCTTTTTCTTTCCTCTGTGATCTTAAACTTCGTTTTTTGTTTCTTTAGGTTTTGCCTGACACGTTTCACTCTTTTTTGCAGGTTGTTGCATCGTTGGAGATTGTTGTCTGAAGGTTCGTGTTGTTTCTCTGCTGGATCTGGAGTCTGATGCTTTGTTGGTAAGATTTAGGCGTATGTTGGGACAGCATGTGCTTATATGATACTTTATGCATCCCTGTGTGACATGGTACTAGGAATAAATTGTTCATTTCGAGTAGAAATTATTATTCGGTGGGTTCTATCTAACTATAGTACTGGTCTTTCTTGCTTGGTACATTGGTAGCAAATTAACTGAACGCCAATAACCACGAGGTACACTTTCGCTGCACGAAAAAGTAGGCCTCTGTGTTGCAATACGAAATTTCTTTGATGTAAATATTGGAATATACTGTGTTTTTATTTATTTTTACCCATTCCTGGCTGATATGGCCTTAAGAATAGGCTCTTCTTTCAGAGTTTAAATTAGCCCTGGGTTAGTGCATAGATTCACATAATATTATTTTGCCATACTACTGGTCATTGTTGCTTGGCTTACCGATGTCTAATTATCTGAACACTAGCACCTATGAGGCACACTTCAGTTCCACATAAAAATAGCCTTTGTAATGATTTCCAGTTGTTTGTTTCTCTGTTCTAGCTATATCTATGTTTTTGTGGCTATAGCCTGTAAAAGCATGTGTAAATGGTGTTCTCAAGTTTCTTGCATCGGTATTTATTCTCAGACCTCAACCAATTATCTCACTTCAGTTTTCTCTATGATGTAGGTAAAATCTAAAATTGGTGTTTGCCAAATGTAACTTTTTTCTCTTAATCAGTATTAATTTCCAGTTAGCTTTCAAATCATGAACAAAAGAATTAAAATGGTTTGGTTCATCATCTTTGTTTCAGGTAACAAGAGCCTGGTGGTCTAATGGAATCAAAATTGGTTTCGTTTGGTGATAGTGGCACCTCTCATTTTTGCACAAGCTCAATCTCTAGCTCCAGCAAGTTCATTCCCTCTTTTACTTTTTATGGGATGCCAACTATGATATTCTATCATTTTACTTTGGTAGGCTGTAAGCAAAGGTGAGAAGAATATGTCCACATAGTATTATTGCACATGATAATGCGACAACACTACTACTGATTGCTCCCTGTTGCAGAAGACTTCCATGGTGGCTTAATGTGGTTACCAGGAATAACCCGAGCTCCTAAATTTGGTGATCAACTGGTGAGCTTTCTCTATGACACAAATTGGTCACATCTGATGCATCCATGGGTTCGGATATGTAGCTCATGATGGCATTAAGGTGTTTCTCCATTTTCGCACTGCTAATTTAATCTGTGGCTAACAATTGTTGTGTTTTAAAAGATATATTTGCGCTGCTTCTTGTGTATGTTCGTTTGTGCTAGAGGTATGATCAAATATTTTGATCTAATGGCTTATATTACGTATGAAAATAATGGCGATGTTACTGAAAATAGGTTCACTATTTTTTCTAACAATGTTAGCAATTCTGATAACTTCATATACTGGGTATCACTAGCTGTGTGTCTAAAACATATTCTACTTTTGCTAGGATTTGGATCTAATAATAAAATTTGTACCAAAAGATACTTCAAAAATAAATAAGGTGGGTTCTTAATAAAAATGCTATAAAGAAATGATTATATGATTGAAACGATTTCTCTTACGAAACACACAATTTTTCTACCCTTAAGAAGTTATCGATGACTAAAATGATTTTTCTTTCTGGCAAATACTGAGCCCGACCGATGGTTAATGGTGTGGGATTTATGGTGGTTAGTTAGATGCTCAAAGCACATAAGGGTGGATATCCTTGGCAAGAGCAGGGTGTCGACACTGGGGATCTCTCTGTCTCTGCACCATTCTTAGGTAATCCAGGTTTCCTGCACCCAAGTGATGTGACCCCTACATTTACTGATTTAAATTTCACAAATCTTCAGTGAATATCATATCAGACGGGGAATCGTGTATCCATTTCTCATTCCATTTCTTAGTGCATTAGATGTTTTGTGTGTACTGCTTTCCCATATTATTTCTCTTCTATTCATATTCAAATATCTTTTTGCTAGGTTTTCCATGGGAGTGTTGATTATGCCCTTTCTAGCCACCTCTCTGACAAGTGTTATGCTGTCATGAGTCCATCTAATGTTGATCATGGCGTCACCCGCTGGATACGAACTTGGTGTTATTTGATGATTTGCTCCTTCGCAGGTTTGTTGCCTTCGAGTATAGCTAAAGCTAATACACATACTTTATTAGTTACTGCATATACGTTGCCTCCATATGACTAGATATGAAGCTCTCCTAGATACTTAAACCTTTTACCAGCCAAATAAAGGGCTGAGAGCAAGCTTTCTATTTTTATTTCCATTACTGTCTATTCTTGACTGCTGGCTCTCTCCTAACTATGGAAATTCCGAAGCAAATGATTGGCCAACAATTGAGAATCAATATTCAGGATGTCTTTCAAAAAATAATTTGCTAGAAGACGGCCAGTTATATGAATTAGTGTAAAGAAGAGTCACATAACTAGCATAAAGACATGATATCAAATTGTGTGTTCTGATGGGTGTGTGACCTCGACTACTAGATAAGCAGATGGTGTTAACCAAACTGACCACAAAAGCTGACTTACCGCCACATCTTCTATTGGTAGATACTTGAGTGTATGTTCTTTCTTCTCTTAAATGCAGTGGTTATCAGAGAAGTTTTCTATGGGCGAAAGGGCAACTGTCTTTCCGGGTGAATGTGCTCCAGTTTGCTGAAAAAGGTCCTGTTCTGGCCATCTTTGTTAATACCTTGGTTAAACCGTACGAAACTATTGCTCTCTATATGTCTTTATGTTGTTGCTCTGTGAAAATCTAGAAAACTGAATTTCTCCTTCAGATACTGCCAAATGATTCATTAATCAAGATTGAAAATTACTCATGTGTTGTGTATTTCCCTGTGGATGTGTAGTCAGATCCATGTATTATTTTACAAGATAATTAAATCAATATATACTGCATTCTTGCCATCTAATTTGCTGGCATACATACTTATTATTCCTGTAGCTTAGTCATCTTGCTCCATCGTTTTGGGTACTGATGCCGAAAATATTCAGAAATCATATGTGAAGAAAGCTCTGTTACAACAATCACCTTCTCGAGTTGGATCTAGAGGTTATTCCCTGCACTGCACTGTAGATACAGCTGATCATGATAGTTTATACCAGCCATGCTTATTTGTCATCGTGTACTTGCTACATCTTGCTACATCAGCTTGGTTCTCAACTTCTCATGTGGTTGAAGATCAAAAGGAAACATTGGTATCGTCTACCATGGGTTCACCTGTGCTTGATGAAGTTACGCAACCCTCTGCCATGGGTTCAAATGAAAAGAGGTAGCTCTTGATATTACTTATTAAACTAACATGGTTGTATTAGTCTCTGTAGTGAGTTTATAGTTCCCTTTACTGAACCGATTTCTTGGTAAATTGTTTCTCACGCAGGCTGCCATCACAGAAATTCAGTCCACGCAGTGCCATCGTGCAAAGTTCAGTCCTGTGGACAGGACAAAAAAACTGTCAGGACAAGACATAAACCAAGGCCAGATTTGGAGTCTGGAGGACATTTCTAAAGCATTTATGTGCAAGTTTAATCAGCAGATGACAACTAGGTGTGCCTTCCTCTTTTCCCTATGAAATATTTAGTAGAAAGTAGACATATTCTCAGTATTGGGGCCTATTTAAGTCAGCTGGTGATAGAGCAGATTTAGTTTCTATTTTGCCTACACGGAATTAGCAGATAGTACACATGGAGCCTCTTTAGTACTGGGTGGGCAGATTAAGTGTGGCTTTCGTGGTTACATTTCTCAATCTTCAGCATACATCCTGGCTAATTCCTACTTTCCTTTTCCAGGAATGATGTCTTTTGACGACATAATTTGCAACTGAATGTTCTTTTTATAGTTCGTGTACCCTGAACTCTTGGTTCTGCTCGATCTTTTATTAATGGTTTCTAAATATGAATCCGTTGCCAGTCATGGCGATTCTCCTGTGCATCCTAAGCAAATGTAGCTACCATCATGTGTTCCTCGGACCTTATGTATGACACCTTATATGTAAGGTCTAAGTGCTTTGCTCTATACATAACATCCTCTATTACATGTAACATATTTCCATATGTTCACTACATCGAGAATTGAGTATTGGTTCATATAGATTTATCAAGCGATTGTGAATGTGAAAGGCAGGTGGTGCGTGCCTGGATAGTCGATGATTGGTTCATGTATTGTTGTGTTTGTTGTCCAGAATGGTACCTCTGACTGTCCAAAGTCGATGTATTAGGATTGTTTGATTACATAGTTGCTTAGTTGAGTGATGTGCTTTACTCTTAACTTAAACTACAATTGTTATGTCTAATATTTATTTTCCTACATTATCGGCGTCTACTAATTTTCAGAATATGATGGTATATTAAAAATGTTTGTCATAACGTTTTGCAAATTGAAAACCAGTGTCAACGGCAGGTGGCGCGTGGCAAGCCGCGCCAGGGGATCTAGTCGTTCTGAACCCGGAACTGGCTAGCTGTTGTGCTGTTTATCCTGATCTGGATAGTCGTGCGTGGGCGCAAGAGCAATAATGATAATGTTCTCACTCACCCTTTCTGTTACTCCCGAATAATCAGGTTGCTACTGGTACAGTCATGGAATTAGTGCTAAAGAGGAAAACCATTTGCGTCTTGTTTTTGCGACTAAAAGAATAAGGAATTAAGCGGTTCAGCACCGGCCTGCGTGTTTGGTGTTGGTCGCTAATGATTGTAAATTTTTGTTTTATGATCAACAAAGCTCACGTTTTACCTCAAAAAAAAAAAAACTCTGTATAAACTCCTACAGTCGATGGGGACCCAGATAAAATCGAGAATTTTACAAAACACGCCATATAAAAATGCTATATTATCAAGGCCTCTCACATTCAAGTATCACACGGTGTCCCTAAACAAAAGGATGACGTGATATTGCAATAATGATTCGATACATGACTACATGAGTATATCTCGTAGCGTATCAAACGAGAAAAGCTAATAATAAGTATATCCTATATCTAGAATGTATTAGGATTCTTTGAATAAACATATAAAATAGCTTTACGGTACAAGCTTATAAATATTATATCTTGATACTATGCGATGTGAAAGGCCTATATTGAGGACCTGTGACGTGGAAATTCAAAGGTGCACCTACTCGGTGCAAAATTTTATTTTTCAAATATCAAAAGATTCTACGAAAAAGGAGACCTACAAATATTGAGTCATTTGTGAAATGATGGTTTGTTTCATCAAAAAGCCGTGACGTGATCGGAAAAAAACGGTGCTAAATATGCAAAACTTTGAGCACTCATATTTTCATGAGTACCATGTTAAATTATTTGAGAAATGCTTTAGACAGTGGTGTGTGTCGTCTTTAAACTCCTACTAGGGGACTAAGCGCGGGCTCCGCCGCGCCCGTGGACTTGAAAGAATTTGAATTCTTTTTTGGAGGGATTAAATTTGAAATTTGGATTGGAAAGTTGCGGTATGGTTTTCCTTTGTTCATAATTTTTTGTGAGTCTTAGCAAATTTGAATTTCTCAAATGTGCTTGCTTGCTTTTACACAGGTAGATGGTTTTACGTTTTAAGAACGGTTCTTGTGTGTGGCTATGTTGGCACGTTTATTGTGTTTGATTTCTTTTTGCGTTTATTAAGTGCGCAGATCTGAAAATCGTTTAATTTTTTGAATTATTCAAACAATTTGGTCGTATGTTGCAAGTAGGTTTGTGTGCATGTTGACATTTTTGTCAAGTTTTGTCCGCGTATTAAGTTTTTTTCCAATAGTTTAACGCATTTGAATTCCTTTTGACGTCTACGAAATACAGAAATTTGGAAACCATTTGGAAATCTCAAATTTGCAAATTCATCGTCTATATTTATTTTTATGTGACCACGCATTTTTTTTTATCGTGGACATGTTTAAAATTATTAGTTCACATTCTTTAGAAATATTTCAGAATCATATGGATAGTTTGGGCTATCAAAACATCAAAAGATTATGAAATGACTCGAATAATATACTTGGTAAAAGCTGATAGAATATGTCTGTACTGAATTAGGATTTGTTGTTTTGAGTATCCAAATGAAACAATATTTTACGTGGGGGAGGATACCTTTTCTTAGAAAATCCAACAAATTTTGTTTGAAACCTAGTTTTCAAAATAGCAGAAATTAGTTGTTTTTTTTCCTGAGGAGAGGAAGATTTGCTTGAGTTTTTTTTTTTTTGCATTTTGTATGTATGACTTGCAGGATTTTAGTTAGTAAAGATATTTTAGTTCTTGTGGAAATTTGAAATCTATGGTAGAACCTAGAAAGAAATTGAATATTTTGGAGATATTGTTCTTTTCTAGGAATACATTTTGTGTATTTTTTTTTTGTCGTGGATTGCATTGTTGTGGTCCATAAAATTGAAAATGTCAAGTATGTGAATAGATGAATTATATTTTCAAATCTAAGAAAAAGATTGTTCGTTTTTCCTGTATGTTTTTTTTTGCAGTATTGTAATTAATGATCTGGAAGTTTTAGTTTTTTTAATCTTTTAGCAGTTACTATATATGAAGGAACGGAGGGAGTATAAAAAAAGGTACATCGTGTTTGCTAATTTTATTTTTTAAGTTGTGTAAACATGCATGTAAATGTGTTGGTTGTAAAGATATATTTTTTTCTGCAAATTTTGATATTTTATTTGTATTTTTCTGAGTTGCACATCGGAAGATATGATTTTTTTTAGCTATACCATTTCTTGTATTTTTTATTTTTAAAGTTGTATAAGTATGCACATAAATGTGTTTGTTGTGAACATATATTTTTTCTGCAAATTTTTATATTTTATTTGTATTTTTCTGAGTTGCACATCAACAGATATGTTTTTTTTTTTGAATTTTATGTTTTTTCTACAGTTACAAAATGGCTGACAGGTGGGACCCAAGTGTCAGCCGCAAAAAAAAACTGTCGTGTGGGCCCACTGTGACGTCGTGCTGACGTCACAGGGGGCAGATCTGGCCGGGATCTGGCCGGACCGCCCGCGGAGGCGGCGTGCTCGCCGGCGGCGCGCCGGGGCGTCTCAGGACGCGCGCATGGGCGTGGTCGACGCAGCTCAGCGCGGGGAACCCGCAGGGGGCGGCGCCACCGCCGTTTGGTTGCCGGAGCAGCCGCGGCGGCGCACGGACGCGGCGGCCGCCTGCCCACACGGCGATGCTGATTCCGGCGTACGGACGCCTTTCCGGGAAGATTCCCTGGGCGAGGAGGAAGCAGCGGAGACGCCGCACCCCGCCGTGTGCCCCGATACGTGCGGGGAGGGGCGTGATGGCGGCGCGGCGCGGCGGCGACGCCGGCGACCTCCGGCTCGCGTGAGAGAGAAGGGGACCCGTGCACACTTTTGCACGGTGTCCCCTGAACTTTCCGCATTTTCCATGTAGGTCCTTCCGCAGAGGAAAGCGTGTGGACAACGCGCAATTTTCTGAAACTGGCGGGTGTTTTTTGTAAAAGTGTGAGGTGACCGGGTGGGTGACCGGCTGGGAGGCGGGTGACCGGCGCGCGACCGGGCCACGCGTCGCATCGCGATTGGTCAAAAATCAGAATGAATAGTGGCGATGCTGGACGTGACGACGTGGTTGGATCTGAGCCGTCCGTATCGCGGATCGAGCGGCTGTGGTTTAGGGGCGACGTGGACGCACGAGGAGCAGCGGATTCGTCCGCCTTTTATATACAGTAGAATACATAGTGGTGCAGTGTGCGAGCTGCGCTGGATGTACATTTTTCTAAGCGCCCCTCGTGCAGCTCGAGCACCACTGGAACTGAACCATGGACAAGCAAGTTACTCCGGTTCCCTCATGCTCAACCACCAGCATCCGGACTGGAGTACCAGTCTGGAGCGCAAACCACACATAGGGCATACCATGACAGGTTGAGGTTTCTGTAGGCTGCTGGTGAACTGAGCTTTCGCATTCAAGCCCCGCTCTCCCTACCGATCTCCATCGAATCGCAACAGAAGGCTCGGCCGGGGATTTCGGTTACGAGCCTTCGATGGCTTTGTCCATCAATCGCCACATGTAAGGGATGATGATGGAAACCGAGGACTAACTAAATTTTGCTGCCTCTAAACGCCGAATATCATGTTGGGAGGCGGTTCCGCTTCTGCGTCGACATAATGGAGAGACGGCAACCTGATTTGAGGAAATCCCAGAAAGCTCATGTCGCCACTTGCCAGTGATAATATTGGGTAATGGTGTCCCATCAAGATTACCAACAGTTTACTAATGGTTCTCCTCGTTCCTATTTTCCTGAAAAAGAAACTTTCCGGTCACATGGAATTGCGCATTGTTGAGCCTAGAGTTGCGATATAGAACACTGTGCAGTTTTAGCAACATTCGCTGTAACTTTTCGAGTATGGGGATGGTTAGCTGCAGATCCAAAGGTCCATAATTGTGACTGACATTTGAGAAAATGGTACAAACTTATATTTTTTCCCCAAGAAATCCAGCAGGAGTATTTTTTTTACAATGATATGCTATTTTGTATAGCATTCCAAAATATTGACCCCTTTAGTGGAAACTGCTTTGTGCACCCGAGCTCCAGTGCTCCTGCCACTTTAATAAATTCGAAAAATAAATTTAAAAGTTTCAAAAAAATCTGAAAAAAAATCATGCGTGTTCTCAATGATATATACTACGTGCGTGCAAAATCTCAATGCATAATAATTTATATTATAGTATAAATAAAAAAAAGACAAAATGGGGAGATTTGAAACTATGCATTGTTAACTATAATAAGATCTGCAAATTTGTCATTTTTATGTAGGTCAAAATATATACTACCTCCGATCCATATTAGTGGGCACAACTTTGTCTAGATACACATGTATCTAGTCTAAATACTTAACTAGATACATATGAATTTAGACAAAACTATGCCCACTAATATGGATCGGAGGGAGTAGTATTTTGCATTATGATTTTGTACGTCTACATGGCACATCATCGAGAACATGCATGATTTTTTTTCAGATTTTTTTGAAACTTTTAAATTTAGTTTTCGAATTTTTTAAAGTGGCAGGAGCACTGGAGTTCGGGTGCAAGAAATCTCTACTCCCCCTTTAGCAGTTTTATTATACTAGTTAAATATTGTTTTTTCTGATCATATAAACGAAATGAATCACTATCATAAAAAACATCATATATATTGGTATTATTTATGATGATTTATACTTTCCGAATGTGTACTGTAATTATTTTAATGTGCACTCCACGTCGCCTGAAAAAATTGATGCTCGAAGTACCATCCCGAGACCCAACTTTTGGAAGTTTTTGTTTGCACCGCTTCTCTACTCCATGGAATCTCATCAATCATCCATAAATAATGAATTGATATGGTATATTCATAACATAAAATTAGAATCGAATTCTTATCGATACTGAAGCTCAGAGTATAGGAGTGAAAGTCGATTTATGGATGGTATTTTCCAAAACCTTTGTCTTACCAGGGTAAAACACACCTTCGAGCATGTACAATGTGGTGACACCATCGTTCTCTTAGAGTTGCCACGTTGAATTTTTAATTAGTTGAAGATAGTGAAGGAAGAGAAGTTTGTCTTCCCTTAGTTAAGAGATGTTCTCTTAAAATCCAAGAAAAGACTATTTTCACTATTATTCCAAACTGGCAAATTCGACTAACATCAATGATGGACACAAAGGTGTTACCACTAAGCCCTATCATTGAGACGTACAAAGTTTCATAGAAAAATATGACTATATGTGGAGAGCATAAAAAAATTCTTGTGAGGATATCAAATGATATATACTATTAATTATCATTTTTGTTTGCACGGATGACATGTGGTGGACCAAAAATCCAAGGCCTCTTTGATTCAAATGGATTTTTAGAGGATTCCAATCCTTTAGTATTTTTTCCAACACGAGTCATCTATTATGTAGGATTCAAATTCCACACAATTGGGGTGTAACTGCCACGTGGTGCTCTCATTCTCCACTTTTCTTTATCTCTCCTAGTCCCTGCTTTGAGAGTCTCTTGCCGCGCCCCGACGCCTCCCCCTCTTCTCCGGTAGCTTGGCCGGTCAGAAATGGGGAGGGCGGGTTGGACGGTCCCCTTTTATGCATAGTAGGAGTCTAGGGTTTTCGGTTTCGTCTTTGTCCTAGGTGGCATTTCGTGTCATGCTGAGGGGACCTTTTTCGCGGATACATCCGAGCAGCATCCCATGGCTGCAGGAGGTGCTTATTCTCACCATCGTGCTCCGGAGGGAGGAGCCTCATGCGGGAGAAGGCAGATCTGCGACGCCCTACCAATAAGCTCGAAGTAGGAGCTCTTTCCCACTCCTCTGCCTGCTCCATAAGGCCGCCATGGGGACAAAATTTGGGCAGCGGGTCTGTGGGCTGGACCTCGGGGAAGATCAATGCAAGCTCTACTACGGAGTTCATCCATGAAGGATAGGTTCGCATACGTGTTTTTTGGATGATGGAGGTTACTCCGCGCTATGGTGTGTGGTGCCACATCTTTTTCTTCCTCGAGGCTGTTGTGCCGATTTGGAGGATCTTCCGGGGCTTTCGGGCCTCTTTCCCATTCAAAAAATGGCAATTTTTTCTTAGGATTTGCTTAAAGTAGATTTCATTGTTAAAATTACGTCCACTCCAACCTCTACCAAAGTATCAATTTTTTTTTTGCAGAATCAAATTCCCATGGCATTATAGTCCTACCTTTTCTATATGTTTTAGATATCTTTCCAATTAGGAGCCTCTTTTAATTGGAGGAATTTCATAATAGTTTTGTTGGATTCTAATCCACATAAGTTTTTCCTATCTAAGCCCTTTGGATAGTAAGATTGAGGTGACCATATTCTTATAGAATCCATTCATATGCTTTCAATTCCTCTCAACATGAGCTTAAACTTATTTTATGTTTCCTTTGCGAAGTCTAATGTATTTACACTCTTTTTCTCTATGCTCTCTCTCCTCAATCCTATGAAATTCCTGTGTTCGATTCATGTGCATCATCCAAAGAACATTTCATAAAATTATGTGTTTTCAAAGCCTGTAGGAATTAACCATATGTGACATCCTCATTCTATGTTTTTCCCTCCGTTTTTATTTATTTCGCGTTTTGGATTTTTCAAAGTCAAACTTCAAAGTTTGACCAAGTATATACCAATACATATTAATATCTATAATATTAAATATATATAATATGAAAATATATCTTATGAAGATTCTATTGATGTTAAAATTTTGTTACCAATGTTTATATTTTTCTATATATTTTGTCTAATTTCACAAAGTTTGACTTTGATTGGAAGGAGTACTAGGTTTCTAAATTCCAGCAATAGAAAGAGTCCTACCATATCACTTGATTTTTTTTAAAAAAAATCTGAAAACTCAGAAAACTACACGGTGTAACGGATCGGTCGCTCCCACGTACGGTAGACAACCGGGTCGCCTAGTCGCATTGCGGTCGACCGCGTCGTCAGGCTCGTGCACCTGACACGCGCCATTAAAGCCATAGATAGAGCAGCAGCTCACTGCGTTCCCATCCCGATCCCTCCTGCTTCTAGATCCCCAGAAAGAAAACCAGCAGCTGGCTCGCCCACTAGCTTACCATGGCCAGGCTAGCTGCTGCCGCCGGTATACAGTTCAACCGTACCACTGCCGGGCTCAGCACAACTGTCAAACTAGCCCGAGCTTTCACGCGCCCGCATTGAAGGACACACTGGAGCTCGCATTCATGGCTCCTTTCGGATGGTGGATGGCTCGCATTTACGTCCACCACAGTACCCCCTCGTCACCTTCCTCCCGCTATATATCGCTCCCCCCACTCCCCCCATCCACGATCCACCTCACTCACTGACCACCTCAGCTCAGCGGCAAGTGTGAGACCGATTGCCAAGAATAGAGTCAAAGATCGAGGGTTGAGCTTCGGCCACCGTCCGGGACCATGGACGTGAACGACGTGCTGCTGCTGGTGTCGGCGGCGGTGCTGGGCCTGGTGTGGTGGCGGCGGTGCTCCAAGACGGGCGGCGTGGACGGCCTCCCGCCGGGCCCTCCCGGGTGGCCGGTCGTCGGGAACCTCTTCCAGGTGATCCTCCAGCGGCGGCCCTTCATGTACATCGTCCGCGACCTCCGCACCAAGTACGGCCCCATCTTCACGATGCGCATGGGCCAGCGCACCCTCATCGTCGTCACCTCCGCCGACCTCATCCACGACGCGCTCGTCAAGCAGGGCCCCGCGTTCGCCAGCCGGCCCGCCGACAGCCCCATCCGCCTCCTCTTCAGCGTCGGCAAGTGCACCGTCAACTCCGCGCCCTACGGGCCCCTCTGGCGCGCGCTGCGCCGGAACTTCGTGGCCGAGATCGTCTCCCCGCCGCGGGTCAAGGGGTTCTCGTGGATCCGGGAGTGGGCCATGGGCGCCCACCTCCGCCGGCTCCGCGCCGAGCACGCCGCGACCGGTGCCATCCGCGTCATGGCCAACTGCCGCCTCACCATCTGCAGCATCCTCGTCTGCATCTGCTTCGGCGCCAAGGTCCCCGACGAGCTCATCGTGGAGATTGAGGAGGTGCTCAAGGAGGTGATGATGATCTCGCTGCCCAACCTCCCGGACTTCCTGCCGCTCCTCACGCCGCTGTTCCGGCCGCAGCTCAACAAGGCCAGGGCCCTGCGCCGGCGGCAGCTCGACTGCCTCGTGCCGCTCGTGCGCGCGCGGCGGGAGTTCCTGCAGACGGGCGGCAACGCGTGGAAGGAAGGGGAGGGGAACAGGGTGGTCGGCGGAGTGGAGATGATGAGCCCGCCCGGCGAGGCGTACGTGGACTCGCTGTTCGACCTCGAGCCACCGGGCAGGGGGAAGCGGCTCGGGGAGGATGAGCTCGTCACGCTCTGCTCCGAGGTCATGAGCGCCGGCACGGACACCAGCGCCACCGCGCTAGAGTGGGCAATGATGCACCTCATCCTCGACCCGGCGGCACAGCAGAGGGTCTACGACGAGGTCGTCGCCAAGGCCGGCAAGACCGCCCGGATCACCGAGGCCGACGTCGAGCAAATGCCCTACTTGCAGGTAATCCTTCCATTCTAATTCTAGCATTATACTAGAGTAGTTCATCTGGACATCATTGATCCGAGCCCCAAATTAGTACTCCCTCCGATCCATATTAATGGGTATAGATTTGTCTAAATTCATACTTATCTAGTTAAGTATTTAGACTAGATACATTTGTATTTAGACAAAGTTGTGTCCACTAATATGGATCGGAGGTAGTACATCAAATACTTACAAAAAATATGGTTCGTGCATTGTTCTTTTTCGGCAAACTAGATTAATCCCAAAATCCCCGCATTCAAGCGGACACTTTTTAGTACTCACTTTTTAGTTCGCATTCTGAACAGACATTTAGGATTACAGTAAGCACCGATGTAGGGTAGGACTCAAGAACAGTATAAGCAAAAGAGCCGATAATCACTGGTCGATCTTTCAGCTAAACGACCAATTGATTAACTGAACTTTGTGATGGCACATGAGTGTCGCACATGAGTGTCACCATCGATCTCGACCGGTCCATGTTTCTTTTTCTGTTTGGGGGTGCTCGGAGTGACCTGCAAACCAAGATTGCGGCTACTAATTCAGGCAGTTCACGTGGGGATTAAGTTGAACAAACACTAGCTCAGCTGGTAGCCACTTAAGTAGCTGGTTTCTAGACAATAATCAATGGCCGATTCCAGCACCCTAATACTAGTAGTTCTAGGCAAGTCGGCGGTAGGCATTTCTGTCAAGAAAACGACGTGCGTGCGCTTGTTAGCTAGCTCAGGGTCAAGCGAAAGCGACCGATTAGTTAGCCATCTCGCTAGTTAAGTTTCCTTCAATTCTGACGGCGATCGACCGTGACTAATCGTGACAAATTGTGGTGGTTGCAGGCGGCGGTGAAGGAGACGTTCCGGCGGCACCCGCCGAGCCACTTCGTCCTCTCTCACGCGGCGACCCGGGACACGGAGCTGGGCGGGTACCGCGTGCCGGCGGACGCGAGCGTGGAGTTCTACACGGCGTGGGTGACGGAGAACCCGGAGACGTGGCCGGACCCGGACGCGTGGCGGCCGGAGCGGTTCCTGGAGGGCGGCGAGGGACACGACACCGACATCACCGGCACCCGCGCGCTCCGCATGATGCCATTCGGCGCCGGCCGCCGCATCTGCCCCGCCGCCACCCTCGGCGTGCTCCACATCCAGCTCACCCTCGCCAACATGGTCCGGGAGCTCCGGTGGACGCCGCCCGCCGGCGAGGGCCCCCCGGACCCCACAGAGACCTTCGCCTTCACCGTCGTCATGAAGCACTCCCTCCGGGCCGGCATCGTCGAGCGCAACCAGATGCCGCTGGTGGCCACGAATTAATTCCGTTGCATCTGATCCGCGTGAAGGCAAGGCACGGCCCGGCGCGGCGCGGTGGTGGTGCCAGTGGCAAGTTGATGGTTGGGATATGGATGCATCATGATGCTGTCATAAGTTTTAGTGTCATTTTTCCATTTTTTTTGTTGATTTTTAGTGCTCTCTTCTTCTCTTCAAGTCTTTGTTTGATCCAGAAGTGTACCTATAACCTGCTGCTGCTCGATCGATCGATCTTGCTCATATATATTTTTGTTTCACATCCTTGAGTACAGTACATGCATAGGTGTGAGCTAATATAATTAAAGCCATTAATTTCTATAGACTGGTGTGACTGAAAATAAAAGGTCAAGGCTGCAAGCTATCAAATGTGGTTCGATCAGGTACCAATTGGGGTTTCATGCGCCGAAAGACATGCAGTTGGCAGCTTCAAATTCTTGCTTTGCACCACTTTTAGCATTTCGATTTTCATTGATTAAAGACTCTATTGTATGGTTCAGTTGAACCGATGGTAGTAGTACTTTCTTGGATCCAGCTGAAACGCTTACTCCTTTTCGCTTACTCCTTTTGCTGGACCACCTGAGGCGTGGCGGCAGGCGCTCCAGGCGACATGTGGCGCCTGCTGCCACAGACGAAGGCGCAGGAGAGGCCGCCAGAGCCGGTGGCGGCATGTTCCTCCGAAACGGAATCCTGGCACTGAACGGGATCTCCTTCCTCGTGGGTCCCAGCCGCCTGGGCCCGTGACGGCATGATGATGTGGTGGAGACGCCGCCTAGGCCGCTGGCGGCCTTTGCCCAGGCTGCCGACAGCTAGGGCTAGAATTAAAACTCGAAACTCGCGAGTTAAACGAGTAACTCGGAACTCGATTCGAACTCGTCGCTAAACGACCCGAGCCGAGTTTTCATTTTTTACGGTAAACGAGTTCAAGTTAAACGAGCCGAGTTCCGAGCTACTCGTTTAGCTCGCTTAACTCGGTAAAAAAAGTGTCGTTACCTATATTCTTTTCTTTGTGAACAATTTTACCTAAATATTATAGTTTAACAATTAGATATTACTTGATAGTGTTATATTGTCATTTATTGTTTTGATAATTACATCATACATGCCCAAATAATTAGAAACAATTATATATAAAAGATATTATAATTCATGTTAACTGTTTTACCAAGCTAAACGAGTTAAACGAGCATACTCACGAGTTTACCGAGCCGAGCCGAGTTCTAATTCTGGACTCGTTTGTTAAACAAGTCGAGCCGAGCTAACTTGTCAATTGACCGAGGTCCAACGAGTCGAGCCGAGCCGGCTCGGCTCGGCTCGAATTCCAGGCCTATCGACAGCCGCATGCTGCACACTGCCGGAAAAGAATCCCGCACTGATGCCTGTGGCGACGAGACAGAGCATGCACTAATTTTCCTGCACGGGCGGGAAACGGATGAGGAGCAAGCACCAAGGAAAAGAGAGCTATGAGCAGTGCAACACTGATTGCCAGGCATGACTGTCTGCATGCGAAAACAAAGCAGGAGACATGCGCTACTGTATTGACGGCGGTGATTGCTAGACTGGATGCTAATTGCTACTTTGGTTTGTATGCATCGAAAGAGAAAAGCAGCTGAGGTCTCTCGTTTGGTTCTTTTTATAGCAGACATCTCGTTCTTTATATCACTACACTCGCTCACGCTTTGCTCTCTCTTTCTCGTCTGTGCCACTCCCTCGCGCTCTGCTCTCTCTTTCTCGTGCGGAGTGAAGCTAGAAGTTGAACATCAAGCTACGGAAATTTCCAAGGTACGAGCTATGAAATGCGTGGAATTGTTTTGCCATGCACTTAGTTAATTAGTTTATTGTTAGCTCGTAATTAGGTACACGATATAGGATTCTTGAAACTATAGACATAAAGTATATTTAGATGTCTTAGGCATTGATTGTTGAATTATTGCAAACTAGTATAAATTTTGTTAAAACTTAAAATATAAATTTGGTTAGAACATAAAATATAAATATTCAAGGACAATGTTAAAACGCAAAACTTCATGCTATTATTTTTGTATTCAAGTACAAATTTTTTGCATTACTATTAAACATAAATTAAGAATTCCGTTTCGGAGCATGCAGCATGCGGCTGTCGCAGCCTGGGCAAAGGCCGCCAGCGGCCCAGGCGGCGTCTCCGCCACGTCATCATGCCGCCACGGGCCCAGGCGTCTGGGACCCACACGGAAGGAGATCCCGTTCAGTGCGCCAGGATTCCGTTTCGGAGGAACATGCCGCCACCGCCTCTGGCGGCTTCTCCTGTCGCCTCCGTCCGTGGCGGCAGGCGACACGTGTCGCCTGGAGCGCCTGCCGCCACGCCTCAGGTGGTCCTTTTTGACAAATATTTTTGCAGGTGGTCCTTTTTGACATTACGTTCGTGGATGTGGTCTGTTCTGTCAAAATTTCGCGGGGTTTAAGCTACCGTTTCAACCATGAAACATGCAATGTTCTGATGTTTGGTACGCGGTAGTGATCACAAGTGCTGGGTTCCATTTAAGCGAGAGCTAGAGTGCTTGGACAAGAGTATCAAGGGTGGAACATTGATGCCACAATGGTTGGTCCGATAGGTGATAGGACCGGCGACACATTGATGAACTAGTCAAGTAAGATCATGCATGACCATGATGAACTAGTCAAGTAAGATCATGCATGACCATGTAATGGTATCCACATTATGCGAGAATTCTTTGATGCGGCTATCTTTTAGCCTTTTATGCCACATAATTTTAGGGAAGACTGTATTTTCCATAATATTTTGGTACCGGTAGAAAGGACGGTTCATTGTGAACCTTAAGTGCTTACCGTAGAAGTCCTTTTCGAAAGAATGTAAAAAAAAAAACCAAATTCCGATGGTTGAACGGAGGCGTTTTTTGCTTTCAAAAGAAAGAGACGAATGCAGGCGCTTTTTTTACTTGTATTTTAAAAATATTTTAAATGTCTCAAAAAATAGGGTGCTACTCAGACATTTTTATGTTCGCACACGAAGTTCGCGAAGAAGACGTTTTTTTTTGTCACAACCTGACAAAAATAATTACTACAAACTGTAATTTCATACTAATGTTATTGTGTGAGCGAATGATATTTACTGTAGATCCATGAGTGTAAGGTAATTAGAGAAATAAAAATCCTATCTACTTGTGTGACCGGAAATAAAAAAGTCAAGCCTCCTATTTTTATGTTCGCACACGAAGTTCGCGAAGAAGACGTTTTTTTGTCACAACCTGACAAAAATAATTACTACAAACTGTAATTTCATACTAATGTTATTGTGTGAGCGAATGATTTTTACTGTAGATCCATGAGTGTAAGGTAATTAGAGCAATAAAAATCCTATCTACTTGTGTGACCGGAAATAAAAAAGTCAAGCCTCCAAGCTATCAAATGCACTTTGGTCGTATCTACTACTTCCTCCGTCCGAAAAAGGATATCGCTAAAATGGATATATCTCCTAAAGCTCGATTTGTGGAAGGTGTGCGGCAAGGTGTTCATGAGTCATTTGTGAGAGATGTTTTGTAAAAGAAAGGGAAATGTATGCATTTTAACATCTATAGGGAGTATAAGGGTTTGAGGCAAGGGATCCTCTTTCCCAATCCCTTTTAGTATTGTTGGTGATGCTCTGAGAACCATTTTAACAACCGCTAAGAGCATGCACAATGGCACACTCTTGCAGAGAGGCTTAGCAGTAAAAGGAAAAAAGATTTAATGGAAAAGAAAAACGTACCAGCCTAGGATTCCAACGCGAAGCGCCAACAGAGGCGCTTAAATTGGATTTGTTTCTGCGCCAGGATAGTCTCCGTTGCGCTAGGACTACTGTTTCCCGCAGGAGAAAAACGTGGAGCGCCCAGTGGCTAGGTAAGCGTCGACGCATCGGAAATTCCCTGGATCTAGTAGAAAACAGGCCTTTTGTCCGGGCCATTAGTCCCGGTCGCGGCCTGGACCGCGACTAATGGTCCGGACACGTCGCTCCGAAAACGCCGAAGCCTACGGCACCCAATAGTTCCGGCTCGTTAGGGCCCAATAGTCCCGGTTTGATATACAAATCGGGACTAAAGGGGTCTGCGGCCTGCTGCGGCCTGGTGCCCCCTTTAGTCCCGGTTTGTATCTCAAACCGGGACTAATGGTCTGGCCATATATATATGACAGCTCCTCTCCCCTCTCTCTTGTTTTTTTCCTGATGGGAGGTGGTGTAGGTTTGTGCTAGTTTTGTTTTCTTCATATGCACTAGAGGTGTTCGGTGAAAACGTAACCGTTCTAGGTCAGAATGAAGTATCTCCAAGGGCTATGGAACAGAGGAGGTCATTGAGTTTTGTGTTGACTTTCTTCCTGACCTTAAACCGATTGGTATTCCTGAATCTCGGTATGAGGGGAGGCCTTTGTTCCCGGCTGGTAACAGGGCCGGGACTAAAGGTTGGGCCTTTAGTCCCGCTTGGCATGTCCCGCTTGGCCAACCGGGACTAAAGCCCCTCACGGGCCGGGACAGAAGGGCATGTCTCCACTAGTGAACGGGATATGAGCGTAACGGCAGGGAATTTATTCCCTAGCGCCTCTGCAAGCGGCCGCGTTGTACATGCTCTAAGGAGAAAATGCATATTATGTGAGATACACAACGCTTACATGATGAAACTTTTTTCCTATGAAACATCATCATGCTCTATGATTACGGATTATGTCACAAATTAACCACCATGGCCGTATGCACCAACTATATCTGGCCATCTCCGGCCTGACCCGCCCAGGCCCGACCCGAAAATACAGGGCCTGAGCGGCCATGGGTTTCCCACGGGCGGGCCTTAGATTTGAGCCCGAAGGTTAGATGGGCCTGGGCCTGTGCTTTACATATTTGCATTTTAAGGAACAAGTCCGGCCCGAAGCGCGAGTCCCATGGGATTTTGCAGCCAATGGGTGGGCCTGTGCCTATTATAGACCCGAAGGATGGGCCTGGGCCTGGATTTTTACGATGGGCTTTCTTAGGCCCGGCCCGAAGCCTGACCTGGCCGGCCCATGGCCAGGTATAGCACCAACCGATGCGGAGGCCAGGGATTATCCGTGCAGTATGACTCATTCGACTACTCGAACAACTCCTTATGAATTCCACGAACTACTTTGTCCTGGGAGTTACACGTGAAACTACTTACTTGCCACGTGTTCATGGTGTGGCACGTTGGGCAATGAATTGCTAGATACATTCGCGCGACCTCAGACGGTGACGACTAGGTTTTCAAACTTTTGGAATCGTGGTGTTAAGTCACGTGCTTTTCGGTTTGTTACTGCCTCCACCTTATATATGCATCCACATTGGTGCACAAAACTGCGATACTATCGGATCGTAATCCGAGTACTACATGAATCCAATCCATGCAGGACTCCGTCCCGACACGACTTGAGTCCAATGTTTCAGTCAACATGTCCAATTGGTCCCGTTCACCTTAAATGTGTGACCCTATAGATTCACGATCAGTTGGACACAACTAGAGTCACTCCTACAAGTTCCCACCATGGCTCTGAGTCACCGCTCACTTTCATGTGTGATAAACTATGTAACGTACCTAGTACTAACTCTTGTATGTACGTGTGTTGAACCGTACTAGACTAGGACTTGTATACCGACTCATGTAACTCCATATGCTAATATATATACACACCAGGCCAGACCAGTTTGGTACCGTGCAATACCCATACAATCCTATTACGTTTACATGGTATCAGAGCCGCAATCGGCCAAACCCTAATCGCCGCTGTCGCCGAACTTACATCGGCGCCGCCGCCGGTTCTCGCTTCCGCCTACCTCCCGACCTCGCTGCCGATCATGACGAGCTCGAGCTCTACCTCTACCGCTTCCTCGGATGTCTCCTCGAGATCCTTCAGCGCCGCCTTCCCTGGCCTCTTCGGCTCCAAGATGGCCGGCGCCTCCACTGCGACCTCGGTCATCCCGTCGTCGCCGATCAACTTGACGGGGCGGATTACTGTCTGCCTCAACTCCAACAACTTCATCTACTGGAAGACCCAGGTTGTTCCCATGCTAAGGAGCAATCTGCTCTTTGGGTTCGTCGATGGCACTCTCCCGTGTCCGCCTGCGACGATCCCCAACCCTGCTGCCGCGACCGATGGTGCGCTGCCGACCATCCCCAACCCGCAGTTCGCTGCCTGGCATCAACAGGATCAGGCCATCCTCACCGCCATCAACTGCTCCCTCCACGAGAGTGTTCTCGGGATGATGACGATGGTGACTACGTCCCAAGAGGCGTGGGAAACCCTGTCTGCCAGCTTCGCCTCGCAGTCTACGGCGCGTGCGATGCAGATCCGTGGCGAACTCAACAAGGCCAGGAAGCTGGACAAAACTGCCACTGTGTTCTTCAACGAGGTCAAGTCCATGGCAGATGTACTGGCGTCCATTGGCCAGCCACTACGCCCGACGAGTTTACTGGATACTTGTGTGCGGGGCTAGATGGTGATTATGATGCTCTCGTCCAGATGGTCTCGGCACGGGCGCTCAGCGATCCTATGCCGGTCCGCGATGTCTACGCGCAGCTCCTTGCTACTGAGCAACGCATGAACACGCGTCGCGCCGACCTTGGTGCCGATGTCCACATGGCCAACGTCAACTTCAGGGCGCGCGGTGCTGCTTCCTCTGCCTCCTTCTACAACCAGCCGACACCGCCGTCCTTCCCTCCACAGCAGCGCAGCGACGGTGGTGGTTCTTCCCGTGGCGGTGGTGGCGGTGGCAACCGTCCCACGTGCCAGATTTGCAGCAAGGTTGGACATGTGGGCTCCTGCTGCTTCAAGCGGTATGATCCCGACTACCTCGGCGCGGCAACGACGGCCGTTACAAGGACAAGCAGCTCGCTGCCTTCACCAAACGCTCCGCCAATGCTGCTGCTGCCAACAACACCAACTACGGCGCGACTCCATCCTACCCGATCGACCCCGCCTGGTATGCAGACACGGCGGCTACTGATCACTTCACCAACGACCTCGCCAAGCTCTCTGTACACGAGCCCTACAATGGCAAGGATCAAGTGCAAACTGCGAACGGTTCAGGTATGCACATTAAAAATATTGGTCATTCTACTATTCCTTCATCGTCACATACACTTCATCTTAAAAATATTCTTCATGTTCCTTCCATCACACGCAATCTCCTCTCCGTAAAAAATTTACACGTGATAATAACACCTTCTTTGAATTTCATCCTTCGTATTTTCTTGTTAAGGATCGGGCGTCGAGAAACGTTCTTCTTAGTGGAGGTTGCCGTGGTGAGCTTTACAGGCTTGATGAGGCGTCCGTCAAGCAAGTTTTCAGCGGTGTTAAAGTTTCCCGTGAGCAATGGCACTCACGCTTAGGACATCCAGCCACCCCCATAGTTCAACATGTTCTTCATCGTCATGAGCTTCCCTCAGTGTCAGTTAATAAAGCTGTAGTGTGTGATGCCTGTCAGCAAGGCAAGAGTCATCAGTTACCGTTTTCGTTGTCCACTCGTGTTACTACTTCTCCTTTAGAGATTATATATTCAGATGTTTGGGGCCCTGGTCCTATTTCTACCAGTGGACATGAGTATTATGTGAGTTTTGTTGATGCTTACAGTCGCTTTACATGGCTTTACTTGCTAAAACGAAAATCTGATGTTTTTCATGTCTTCATTGAGTTCCAAAAACATGTTGAACGCCTCTTAAACAAGAAAATTATTCATGTCCAGTCGGATTGGGGGGGTGAATATCATCGGCTAAATAAGTTTTTCACTGATCTTGGTATCTCACATCGCGTTTCTTGTCCTCATACACATCAACAGAATGGCACTGCTGAACGCAAACATAGACATATTGTTGAAACTGGTTTAACTCTTCTTGCACATGCCTCTGCGCCTTACCGTTTTTGGAGTGATGCGTTTTCTACAGCGTGTTTTCTCATAAATCGTTTGCCTAGTCGTGTCATCAACATGGAGACTCCCCTTGAGCGCCTCCTTGGAGAGGTGCCCGATTATACTTTTCTCAAAGTCTTTGGTTGTGCATGCTGGCCGCATCTCCGTCCTTATAATCATCGCAAGCTTGAGTTCCGTTCTAAGCAGTGTGTCTTCCTCGGTTATAGCTCTATTCATAAAGGCTACAAGTGCCTGCATATTCCTACAAACCGAGTGTACATCTCTCGTGATGTTGTTTTTGACGAAACAGTTTTTCCATTCTCTCATTTATCACAAACCTCCACAATACCATCTACCTCCACACTCCTCCAACTCCTGACCAATTTGTTGATGTTGCATATACACCGTCTCTTTTGCCTAACCATGGTGCAGGTGTTGGAAGAGGAGCTCGTCTTGAATTGCTGGATGCTGAAGATTCAGCTGACTCGGCGAGTGATCACGTCGATCACGACGATCGCATGCATGGCGCAGTACTGGCCATGCATCCGAGGCCAGCCCACCCTCGCCTGGCTCGCCTCCTGTTGGGCCGCCTCGAACTGGGCCGCAGTCCGACGCTCCGTCTGAGCAATCGCCCGGCACAACGGCCTCCTCCACGTCTCTCGACTCGCGCTCGCTGCTACGCCGTCGCTGCAACCTGTACTTCCTACTGGTGTTACCACCAGACTAATGCGTGGTATTCGTCAGCCAAGAAAAATACCCGATGATATGGTGGCTTGGAATACATCTCGTGCTACTGATTTTGTTCATAACGAGCCTCGCACTCATCGTGATGCTATGACTTGTGCTCACTGGCGTACTGCTATGGAGACTGAATACTCTGCTCTTCAAGCCAACAAGACTTGGCGACTAGTTCCTCCTCGCCCTGGTGCTAATGTCATTGACTGCAAGTGGGTCTTCAAAATTAAGCAAAAATCCGATGGTACAATCGAGCGATACAAAGCACGCTTGGTTGCAAAAGGGTTTAAGCAGCGTTATGGACTTGACTATGAGGATACCTTCAGCCCTGTTGTCAAGCCTACTACTATTCGCTTACTGTTGACCATGGCTCTGACCCACCGGTGGCACCTTCGCCAGTTAGACATTCAGAATGCCTTTTTGCATGGTGTTCTTGAGGAGGAGGTATACATGCGTCAGCCCCTGGTTTCGAGGATTCATCACGTCCTGGTTATATTTGTCGACTTGATAAGGCTCTCTATGGACTGAAACAGGCTCCTCGTGCTTGGCATGCACGGTTGAGTGCTGTTCTTTCTGGACTTGGGTTTGTTGCATCTACTGCCGACACTTCCCTCTTTATTCTTCAGAAGCCTGAGGTTACCATATACTTGCTGGTCTATGTCGATGATATTATTGTGGTGAGCTCCTCCGCAACTGCTACTGATCGCCTGCTTGTTCAGCTGGGTTCTTCTTTTGCTCTCAAGGATCTTGGTGAGCTGCATTATTTTCTTGGGATAGAGGTGAAGCGTTCCCCTGGTTGTCTTCACCTCAGTCAGCAGAAGTATGCGGCTGAGCTCATCCGGCGTGCTGGCCTGCTGAAGTGTGCTCCTACGACTACTCCTATGACCTCTACTGATAAGTTGAGTTCTACTGATGGCACCTTACTTTCAGCAGATGAGTCTACTCGTTATCGCAGCATTGTTGGTGGGTTGCAGTACCTTACCATGACCAGACCTGATCTTGCATTTGCGGTGAATAAGGTGTGTCAGTTTCTCTCTGCCCTCGTTGTACTCACTTGGCAGCAGTGAAACGTATATTGCGGTATGTTCATGGCACCATGACATACGGTTTACTACTGAGACGGCCTACCTCGTCTTCTGATCTTTTGTCCGCTTTCTCTGATGCGGATTGGGCTGGTAATCCTGATGATCGGCGATCAACTGGGGGACATGCCATCTTCTATGGTGGTAATTTGGTTTCTTGGAGTGCTAGAAAGCAAGCTACTGTGTCTCGTTCCAGTACTGAGTCTGAGTACAAGTCGCTTGCCAATGCTACAGCAGAGTTGATTTGGGTACAAGCTTTGCTAGCTGAACTTGGTGTTTCTCAGGGATGTCCACCAGTATTATGGTGTGACAATATTGGTGCAACGTTCCTTTCTTCGAACCCAGTATTTCATGCACGGACTAAACACATTGAGGTGGATTTCCATTTTGTTCGAGAGAGGGTTGCGCAGAAGCTGTTGCAAATTCGTTTCATCTCATCCAAGTATCAGTTGGCAGACATATTTACTAAACCTCTACCACTACCATTGTTTCAGTTCTATAGACACAATCTCAACGTTGGTACCCCTGCTGAGATTAGGGGGGGGGGGGGGGGATTAACTATGTAACGTACCTAGTACTAACTCTTGTATGTACGTGTGTTGAACCGTACTAGACTAGGACTTGTATACCGACTCATGTAACTCCATATGCTAATATATATACACACCAGGCCGGACCAGTTTGGTACCGTGCAATACCCATACAATCCTATTACGTTTACAATGTGCACTTAGCCTGAATTTGCAGAAACGTTTTCAAGATTGACCATTTTTTTGTAAAGATTGGGTGTTGAGGTTAGCTGGAAAGAAATACAGATGAAACACTCCTTGGTAAAATCTCCTTATACCGTTTGTGCTGTTGTAGTGCTCTTTCTAATAGGTGAGTCATAGAAACTTTTTGTCTTTTGAGGTTTGATGCTTTGTATTTTGTAAGAAAATTAGAAGGGGTTAAGCCATTGTTTCAATTTTTAGCCACTTTGCCAAAAAAGAACTTTCAAGCAGACTTATGTACTCTCCGTTCGGGATTATAGGGCCAGAGAGCCAAATCACTAAACATCCCCGTGTTCTTTAGACTGCCTTGATTAGAGTAGGATGGATGATGTTTGGCAAGCCGTAGTGATCCGTACGTGGTTTTCGAGCTGCTCCAGCGCCCTGCCAGAGATGCCAAGGGGAAAGTCAAGGCGTCACAGTGAGCTCCATTTTTAGTCTTTTGATGTACTCCCTCCGTTCCAAATTAATTGACTTTTATTTGTCCACACATGGATGTATCTAGACATGTTACACGTATAGATACATCCACATGTGGACAAATGAAATTCAATTAATTTGGAACGGAGGGAGTACTGTATATATCTATGTCCGTTGTCATTGTCGAACTATATATGTTCATTTTAGTCCGTATCCACGTCGATAGATTTTTGTGCTCTACGTTTGATGATGCGTATGATCTAGGCGCATGGCTAGTAGGGCTTTGAGGGTTGGGGTTTGGGTGGACGGCTGGAGCAGGCCAAATTCACGGATGTGTGGGGCTGGTCGCGGACACTACAGGGGCTTGATTTTGCCAACTCCGATTAGCATGACAGCCAAACAAACCAGCCATGTTTCCTGTCTACGGACGGTTGAACAGGGGGAAGCAAGTAGTAGCAACCAAGTAAGCACTACAGGGCCGTCGAGAGGCACGTGCGAGCTGTACTCCCGCACAGGGCCCCCAAAAGGTTGGGGCCCCCAAATCCCACTAAACTGTAGTTAGTATTTGTCTAAGAGATAAAAATAGCCTAGGAAAGCGAGCCCATAAGCCAAAAGGAAGTGGATTGTTTCGCTCTAAACCGTGTGAATACTCTTCATCCCGAACGCTCGGGCGCTTCACCAATCCGCCGCGTCTGTTCATCACCTAGGCGCTGCCCTGGTAGTCTCCTATCTCTTGGAGCCCTGGTCGCTCTATATGCTGAAGGAATCACCATCCTTTATTTCCTTCGGTTTGAAGTCCTCATATAGTAATATTCCTCCAGTGCCACCACCGGATTTAACTTGTAAGTCACCGATGTCTTACTAGATTAAGACCTGATTTCTTACTTCTGTCGTCTGGCCGGCTGTCTAGCTAACTAAGAATAGCGAGTGTTCCTTTAGATTGTGCGGCACTGCAGTAGCATAATTAATCTTCAAGAATTATTAGGACTCCATTCCACAAGGACTGAACTTCGGTTGTCTAATACAAGTATTTGGGATGCTTCTGAATTTAATCTATCGATAGAGTTCCTGCCCAGGTTATTGAATAATTCACAATGTGATTTTAATCCAAGAAATGCACCCGGAATTTTACTTCTGAATTCACTATTACACAATGAAAATTTCAGGCCCCCATATTGCATTTCGCACTGGGGCCTCCATTAGCTGGAGACGGCCCTATTTGGCATGGCTCGGCGCTGCGACCTGTCCTGCCGTCCGGCCGGCCAACCTCGTCGTCAGAGATGCAGAGTTTCACATGCACACATTCACTACGTTAACCCCACCGCTGGAATCCATCGCAATAACCGGCAATAAATTGGATCCAACCTCCCTCCGATCCTCCATGATCTGATCTATTTCTACCGCGTGCTGGGCTGGGCGGCGCCGCTGGGTTTCTTCTTCTAGACTAGATCATCGAGCCGTGGAGCCGTGCAAGCTAGATGTGCAGACGCGAGGAATAGATGCGAAGATGGAATTGAACGCGGCCTGGGCCACCGGAGTTACTCTACCGGCGTGCGTGCTCGCCTCCCGGCCGGCCGTGGCCTGCACGGCAGCATGGTGCGTGGTCGATTAATGCGTTGTTCAACATGGCCGTGACCACGCGACCGCATCTAGTCCAACATCGATCTGAATAAGTCTGAATGCTGTTCTTGCATGCACTGGGCTAGAACTACTACTACCAGCAATGCGTTTACACAGCCACAGCACATGCATGCAGTGACTCGCCAGCAGGGCAGCTGATGTAGGGCACGACCACATTGACCGCGTCGAACAGGTTGCCACTTGGCTGGGCGGCCGGCGCGGGCGCGGCGGCGCCACGCACGGACGGACCACGCCGCCGGCCGCCTCGTGCCCGCGCGCTGTGGGCACATGCAGAGCTCGGTCGCGCGCGAGCACCGCCGGGCTGCCGTCGCGGATCTACGACAGGTCGACCGGAGCCGGCCAGGATCCCGGCCGTCAGAGGATCCACTGGGGCCTCCTATAGGCTATAGCAGAGCAGCAGACACAGAACGAGCTCGCTCCTGATTAGGCGCAAACAGACACAAGTCAATTGCTGATGCAAACGCAGCTGTTATATACTACATGCACAATGATGAATCGATGTATGTCTCGCGTGACATTATTAGTGTCATCTTGTCTGCCTCTGCCTGCCTATGGTTTATAACTTTATATATATGGGCATGAAAGAGACGTCTAAGCTAAACGATGGAGCACATACATTAATACAGTATATACAAGCTTCGGTGCTAGCTCATGGCTAGCTGCTCGCCGACTTGATTACGGAAAGCAACAGATCATCAACTGGCTCAGTTAGGGAGCTTGGCGGCGATCTGCGACGTTGATTAGGAGGAAGATGGCGTGCGCCTCGTCGGCGTGCAGCGGCAGGCACAGCCGCACAGGTGCTCCTTCTCCACCTCAATGTAGCTCGTAAGTAGCTCCTGAATAACGATCAAGGATTATCACTCACTCTTGGTAAACACTTCACGGGGTACATAGATTGAGTTGTTTGTTATTACACTAATCATCTAATCCTCCATGATTCAGTACATGTACTTAATTAGAGTATGAGACGAAGCTACTCCCCCTCCGCGCATGTCCAGCCAGTCCCGGCCATCTAGAAGCCGTAATTGGCATTCAAGCATGTAGTCGTTGATGCTAGTGGATGCAGGATTAGGAGGCCATGCATGACAGTTGCGTAGCACCAAACGGACGAAACACGGACCGATCAACAAACAACAAGAAACCGATGGAACTGGAACCATGCATCATGCATCCATCAATGTATTCGTCCACCTTACAATGGGAGGGACTTCGAGACCTCTTTACGAGACATGTGCACGTTTGAAAGAGGTGGCGAGAAATATTTTTACCCGACACGGATGGTCGCTTGATCGCCGGATTGGTCCTCCATAGGCGATCGCATTCATCTTCAGTGCTGGCGATTTACTTTATTCACATCATGATTGTAATTCGTCTAGTGTTACACACTCTTTTTATTTTGCTCTTGGATTACGGCTGTGTGCATTGATATGCAGAGGTCGGGTACAATGCTTAAACTTTAAATAATAAAGCCCTTTATCTAAAAAAATCAATGTATTCCGTTGGCCACCCAAGTCAGCAGAGACGGCCCGTGTTAATGCCAGCAGTCAGCTGTTGTTTACACTAGTATCTCCCGGACATAAACATGCGCAGACTAATTCGGCAAACTGACCTCGTCGCCAATGTTTGGCCAACTACTGCATGCATATATCAGCAATTGACTTGTGTTCTTCAAGAAAATGGTTGTAGGGTTGACTCGTACGGAGGTCTTCGGCATTATCACGCACCCCCTCCGTTCCAATTTATTTGACTTGGATTTATACAAATATGAATGTATCTACACTTGTTTATTGTCTAGATACATCTATATCTAGACAAATGTGTGTCAATTAATTTGAAACGGAGGGAGAACTGAGTAGGCCGGCGATAGTGAATGGTGGTGGGCGGTGTTGCACTGAGCATGCCATGTGGTCGGCAAAACCGTGCCGTTGACCACCACCTCAACGTCGAGGATGAAGAGGAGGAGAATGGTCACATCACATAATCTTCCTTTTCCTTTTGTAATTGATCACCCATGGCATGGACGCATGCTTCATGCAACTTTTGTAATTTGTAAGCTAAAATCAGGCTTTCTGCACAGTTCAAAATGATGAGTTCATCTGTACTAGCGTTACCAACTTACCATTTCTCCGCCCTTAATCCTGTGAACTTAACGTTCTCGATGCACACTTAGGATATACTCTCTTCTCATCGAGACACTATGACAAGAGAGCGCCATCTTCCTTTTTCTGTGAACGAAAGCACATAAATCCTATTAGGTGTGACACTTTGCTTCAGCGGAGCGTTTGTTCGTTCATGCGCATTACCACACGCTTTTCAGCAATTATAGCCTTCACTCCCTCTTTTTTTTAAAGGATGTCAAATGACGTTTATTTCTTAGATAGAAGAATTACATCATCCATTACAAACGGCATAATAAAATCTGGGGGATCACCATCCCACGATAGTCTAGATTTAGTTTCATACGCCTTCTTAGCCAACTGGTGAGTCACCGGTTTGCATCCCGCGGTGCAGAAAACCAGTGTCCTGCATTGAGCTTGCTTTAACAAAGCATTCAACCATAATCGCTGAATATGGACTCCACACTTCTATAACACCATTGCATGCTTGTATCACTTCAAGAGAATCGGATTCAATAGTCACTGGCATCTCGCCCAACTGTTCGATGAATTCCAAACCTTTCAGAAGAGCTAATGTCTCAGCCGTAGCTGCAGTCAGAATATGATCCATCGGCTGAGGCATTCCAGGTATCGCTTCTCCTTTATAATTTCGCAACACATCCCATACTGCTCCCGACCCATCTACATGATATGATGTGTCAATATTTAACTTGTATGAGCAAGGTCTGGGTTTCAACCACTTGATACCTTCGCTCCCTCTTTGTTTATCTATACATCCAATTTAGGATCTTATGTTTGAAGTAAGAATTAAATACCCTATTTACTTGCCTACCCTCTACTTTCCCTTCTTATTTATGCAAGTCGTCCTTCCTCTTCTTCCTTGTAACATCTAGCCCATATATACTTTATTTGCTCAGCTCGATTACAAAACAAGAAGATTATAATGGTGTTTTTTTCTGCTATGTCCATTATTTCTGCTTGGGAGGCATGGGAACAAGCAAATGTGGAGAAGTACAAGCATAGTATTGGATTCAAGAATAAAAGGGTGTGTGGGTTATTGTCTCCAGAAGGCCAAAGTACCCAAATCGCACGCTTCAACATCCTACGATCCTAACATAGACGTGTCTTTAGTTCTTTACTAAAGATCCCCGACCCATGAATTTGTATATCTGCATGAATGAAACATGTATCTTCCTTCCGCCTTTGTCCAATATTTCAAAAAGATAAGCTCAGTCGTACGAGAACTTCTCGACTTTCTTCAGCAATCAACAAAACGAGAGCACGCAGACATCTTGATTTCTTGAGGATCATACACATTGTTGGTTAACCGCAAAAAATACCGATCATGCAACTGACTGACAATATGATTTAACTTTACAACTCACGTAAATATATATTGAGAGCATGCACATTGAATATTTAACACGGATTGAAGAGTGGCCCACACCTTATTCCACTTCACTGTCAATGTGTATCTACTACTCCCTCCGTTTAGGTTTATAAGTCCTCTACGTATCCCTAGGTCGTAAATTTGAGCAACATAATATGATTTATATATTATAAAAAATATATAATTAGAAAATTCAGACTTTATATTTTCTAATGATATAATTTTTGTATTTTAATTTTTGTATTATATTAGTTAAATTCATAACCTATGGATACGTAGAGGACTTATAAACCTAAACGGAGGGAGTACACGCCTGGTCCTAGCTGGTGCCCATGTTGGAGTTGTCGTAACTATCTAGTTACCTCACTCAACTGATTTGATTACATCACATGTTGTGTTGTGACTCAGATGTACCTATGCATAATCATTTGTTGTACTTTGAAAACTTAAAATATATGGTTTGTGAATAAAAAGATGAGATCATTTGTACCAACATTATCATTTCGCTGTCCTTAATAGCTTTGAGTTACTCATGCTCTTATTCAAAATTCTAGTAACACAATGCTTGTTAATCTCAACCTAGCATTCTCGATGTGCACTTAATAATCTCATGTCATTGACATACTCCATGTATAAGGATATTTTATGAACGAAATCATATTGATCCCACTACACTTTGCTCGGTCAGTTGGTTCGTGCACCTTTGTCCGTATTAAATAACTATTGCCTTCACTCGCTCCTCTACACATCAATTTTAGCACAATAAATTTACATAATTAGCACCTTTATTTTCCTACTCTCTACGCGCCCTTCTTATTTCTGCATGTCCTCCTTCCCTCGTTATCTCTAACCACATGGTGGTTCACATATACATCGGGTCTCTGTGATTCATAGGGTTCTAAAAATGCAGGAATAGGAAAACCATAGGATTTCAATGTCACGCCCACTCCAATCCTACAGGATTAGGATTTGATATGCATAAAATTTAGTTTGATTCCATGACAGGAAAAGGAAAGGATTCTAAAAAAAGAGCTTCTAGTGGACGTTAGATTTTCTATAAAATCAAGTGCAAAGGTTTTTTAAGGAAAATTCTTATATGGTTCAATCCTATGAATCAAAAGACCAACATAGGAAAAGTTCCAAAAGATTTGATTCCTACAAATTTCATATGCAAACCCTTTTAATCAAAGAGGTCCTTCAGTTGATGAGCCTGTGGAGGCTGTCGATGTGACAGTTTTTTTTAATGTTTTGCTACCTTGTTGCCGGTCCATTATGGCTTAAGATGCATCGGGATAAGGAGTTGCCCCAGAGTGAAATACAACCTTAGCATGAAGAATAGAAGGGAACATGGATTCAGTTGTTCACTAGTCCAACGTTCCCAGAAGGCTCAATAGAATGTTTTCAATCTCGGTGACTGTTATCTCCGGTAAAGATTTGGGCTGCCATCATCATCCATATATAATGAGTTACTTTTTACCGACTTTGAGAAGAGGCGTCTACTCAGACTAGTCCCTTGTCTCCCGGCGAGAAAGAGAGACCAATCCATTCTCTCATTTGTGGTAATTTCATGTTTATTAGTACAAGAGCAACTATAGTTGGTGTTCTAAATTCTAGGCCTCTAAAACTGTTTTGCAGGCTCCTTTTAGCAGATCCGCCCAATTTTTATAGGCCTAAAAAAGTGTAAAATAATAATCCATAAACAAGGCCTCTATACCTCATTTTTTTTTGAAAAAATCACTAGTACATATCTGGCGTTTAAGCCACCCTGATCATAGACGAAAGCACTGAATCTAATGAAACAATACTTACTCAAACTACATCATGTCTTACATATCTACTTATTGCACACATATCTAAACTAGAAGCATAGGGTTTGAGAGTACGTACATCCATCAGAGGAGTGTAGCAGGCTAATGTGTGCTCGGAGAAGAGGAGGAAGAGGTTTACGCTGCCCATCATTGACCAAGGCCAAACGCAAGAGGAGATGGCACCGCTTAGCTCGTCGCTGAAAAACCTTCGCTGCGGGAGCAATGGCTCGAGGGAGGGTGGATGGTGGCGAAGTTTCATGCGGTGAGCCGGAGGGGTAAAATAGGGCAAGCGAAATGACGGGCGGTAACAAAATTTCTCCCGCTATATTTTGGTGTACGCGCACCATATCTAACCTTGCACGAGCTCGGCGACACGTTGTCCCTCACTGCACGGGAAAGAGGGTGGTGCTGGGATCGTTTCGACCATTCCTTCAGACTCAGACTCCCCGCGGTGCTTAAAATTTCGTGGTGGCCATCAACTAATTAGGTGTAGCCTAGTCCAGGAAGAAATTACATCCTGAAAGAGTGCATGGAGCTGGTCCGACTAACACGTTCATGATCTTTATACCGCTGGGTTTCTTCGCCCGTGGATCTAGCAGTGCAGCTGTGCGCAAGCGAAGAAAGTAAAAGAATTGAGAACTTGCCTGTGGTAAGATGGTTAGGAGGGTGGTTGTACCCCCAGCCCACCAGAGTTCAAACCCCAGGTTTGACGCTGGTGTTTCTCATTTAAGGCGGAATATTCTTCAGTGGGAGGCGACGTTCCCGTCGACAGCGAGCCGCCTGTGGTGACTTCGTCAATCTCAAGACTCGACCCGCCGACTCAGTCTCTCGGAGGTGCTCATAGGGTAGGGTGTGCGTGCGTGCGTTCATAGGGGTGAGTGTGTGCGCGTGTATATGAGCGCCTGCGTTGTACTGTGTTTAGCAAAAAAAAAAAAAAAAAGTAAAAGAACCGTTTCGATAAAGAAAAAAAGATGCAAAAAGAATAGACGCCGGCTGCCTGGGCCACTAGAGTAACTCGATCGGTCCGGCCCGGGTGGCCGTGATCTGCCGGGCAGCATGCGTAATGCGTTGCTCACCATGATCGTGGCCACAACACGACCGCATCTAGTCCAACATCGATCTGAATAAGTCTGAAGAGTGTTGTTGCACTGAGCTACTACTACCTTTGAGCAACTGTTGGGACTTAAAGATAAATTTTAATAAAAGCGAATTGTTTTGTTTTGGCGAGGCTCAAGAAAACGCCGCCTTGTACGCTGAACTTTTCGGCTGCGAGCAAGGTTAATTTCCTATCAACTATTTGGGTATTCCGATTCACTATCGGAGACTGATAAATGCTGAGTGAAAAAAGGTGGAGGAAAGACTTCAATTTCGATTAAATAGCTGGAAAGGCAAACTCTTATCCCTGGGTGGAATATTGGTTCTCATCAATTCGGTACTGACAAATATGGTACTGTATATGATATCATTCTTCCAACTACCTAAAGGAATCTTAAAACGATTGGATTACTTCCGATCTAGATTCTTTTGGCAAGGGGATAGTGAGAAGAAGAAATATCGGCTAACTAAATGGAGCGTGGTTTGTTGCCCTAAAGACCAAGGAGGGCTCGGAGTTCATGACCTTGAGTTCAAGAACAGAGCTCTACTTGGTAAATGGCTATCCAAGCTTCTGTCTGAAGATGGAATTTGGCAAACCGTCCTAAGAAGGAAGTATGTGGGATCTCAAGCCGTTTCACAGGTTATCTGGAAATCTGGTGATTCGCACTTCTGGGCTGGCCTTATGGCTACAAAGAAGTTCTTTTTCCCACATGGATCTTTCTCAATTAGGGATGGATCGGAAATTCGGTTCTGAGAGGATAAATGGCTTGGCCAATCCACCCTCAGAGAACAGTATCCGGCCCTATATGCTATTGTACGAAACAAGAGCGACACAATCGCTAAGGTCTTGGGCACCTCCCCACCAGATGTTTCGTTCATGAGAAGTTTATTTGGCACGAGGCAAGTTTCTTGGAATGATTTGCTCAACCGATTGGATTCCATCAATCTATCGGAAGGCCCAGATAAATTTCTTTGGAATCTGACGAAGAATGGAAAATTCTCGGTCGATTCTATGTATAGGGCATTAATCTTACCCGTAGGACCGGTCGATATTAAAGATAATAACAAAATTTGGAAGATGAAGACACCACTAAAAACTAAGGTGTTTGCGTGGTATCTACGTCGAGGTGTAATTCTTACGAAAGATAACCTTGCCAAACGCAATTGGCACGGAAGCAAAAAGTGTGTCTTCTGTCATCATGATGAGACTATTACACACCTATTCTTTCAGTGCGAATTTGCCAGGTCTATATGGTCAGCCATCCAGATAGGTTCTACCTTACATCCCCGCGTTCCGTTGCTAATATTTTTAGCAACTGGTTAAATGGGGTGGATCATAGGTTTAAACTCTTCAGTAGGGTGAGAGCGATTGCTGTTATTTGATCGCTGTGGCTATGTAGAAATGACAAGGTTTTTAATGATAAAAATGCTTCTTTTATGCAGGTTATCTACCGGTGTACAGCTTTGCTAGGGGCATGGTCGGCCCTGCAACGTGTGGAGCACCGGGACTTGTTTTTGGAGGTGGCGTCACGTTTGGAGGCTGCGGCCAGAGAGTTATTTTCCCGGTATGGATGGCAACATAGTCTCCGGATCGACCTACCAGCAGCTTAGGCGGATCTACAATTTCTCATTTTGATATGTAATTCACCTTTTTTTACTTTCAGCTTTGGATACTTGTGAGATCGTGAACTATTGGCTGTGTGCATCCTAGATATGCAGAGGCCGGGTGTAATGCTTAAAACTCTTAAGTAATAAAATCCCTTTATAAAAAAAAAGCTACTACTACCAACGCGTTGACACTGCCGCTGCACGTCTACGACAGGTCGACCGGAGCCAGTCCTCTGCTAGTTGGTCTTCTACGCGGCCCGTATTCCATTGTGGCGTACAGCAGTCCCATACCGGTCGTCCTTATTTGTCACTTCTTGTTAGTAGTAATCTTGATTAGACTAGTTGTTAGTTGCATGCATAGGTTGGTGGAGCAGGTGGCTTGCGATCAGCTCGAAAGACGGCCGCTTCATGCGCATGAGTGTGTGGCTCGTGTAGGCCGGTTCGTGCGGATCTGTTATTTTCTCGACATCTACTTCACGCGTTCTGCTCAATGGGAGCCATGTAAAGGAGATTATTCATGGACGAAGGTTGAGACAGGGCGATCCACTATCCCCTATGCTATTTCACCTGGCAATTGACCCCGTGCCGAGTATCCTTGAGATTGCCACCAACTCGGGTCTTCTTTGGCCTCTACCTGGAAACTTCATGAAGTCAACGATTTCTCTTGACGCTGATGACCTTGCGATTTTCATTGCCCCTGACGCTAATGATATCACCAACCTTGCTGCACTGCTATAAAATTTTGGTGACGTTACTAGGCTGGTTACCAATGTGGACAAGAGCTCTGTTGCCCCAATTCGATGTGCTGCAGTCGATCTAGGCGCTATTCTGTAAAACTTCCCGACAGCTCTCACACAATTTCCCCTGAAGTATTTGGGTCTCCCTCTCTCGTTGGGGAGACTTTGCCGTGCTCATTTGCAGCCTTATATCGACAAAGCCGCCTCAAACTCATGCCTTGGAAGGCCAAGTTCCTGAACCGCGCTGGGTGCGCCGAGTTGGTCAAATCGGTGCTTCCTCCATGTCAATCTTTCTCCTCACAACGATCAAGGTTTACAAGACCACTATCAAAGATTTTGACAAAATCCGCCGCAACTTGCTCTGGGAGTGCGCAGTGCTTTGGTTAGCGGTGGAAAGTGCATGGTGGCCTGGGGTTAAGTCTACCGACCAAAAAATTACGGGGGCCTGGCCGCTTGGAGATACTTGACCTGGACAAATTTGCTCGAGCTCTGCGCCTCATGTGGCTGTGGTATGAATGTGTGGCTCTAGACAAGTCCTGAGTCGGTTTAGAAACGCCTAATGATCAGCAGGACTGGGACCTCTTCAACACGGCAACCAAGGTCACCGTCGCTAATGGCAAGAAAGCTTCCTTATGGCCGTCTTCCTGGCTTAATGGAGTCTCTCCAAAATCCCTGGCGCCAATGATTTTTGCGGTCTCCAAGCATAAGAACATGTCTATGAATGATGCTTTGCGCAGCCCTTCCTGGGTTCGCGGCATCTCCGTCCAAAATTTCACAGTTGACCACTTTGCGCAATTCGTCCACCTTTGGGAGCTGCTTCGGGGAATCACGCTGGATCCTAACACGAATGACTCAATCACCTGGTGTCCCTGATAACCCACAAGTATAGGGGATCGCGTGTAGCCTTTTCGATAAGTAAGAGTGTCGAACCCAACGAGGAGCTAAAGGTAGGATAAGTATTCTCTCAAGTTCTATCAACCACTAATACAACTATACGCACACTAAACGTTTACTTTATCTAGAAAATAATACTAGAGTAATAATACGGATATGAGAGATAGCTTTGCGAGATAATAAATACAAGAAAATAAATGTTAGTGCTGCAGCAATAAAGTATACTAAGTAACCATAAACTAACAGTACCATGAGTGTGGAAAAGTTGTGGTAATTGTGATGGCTTTGTCCAAGATTAATTAGTAAAGATATTTAGTTCATTGTCTTCGATGCAGTTTTCTATGTGGGAGAGGCTAAATATACGTACACTCCACTACTTGGGATTACACATACTATATGATTGGATTGTTAGCAAGCATCCGCGAATACTAACAATGCATTAAGGTTTCCCCAACCATAGCCTTAAGTTTATGGTCCTCTTACTCCCATACGTGTAACTAACTGGTTCGCGTCCTTAGGTTTCTGTCACTCCGGCAGAACTACCCCCTTCGTTTACAAATACTACCAACCCTATGATGTTAATCCATGCGCGCACAAGTATAATGGACACCAATAGGACAGTACCATATCAACATACAACTCTAATGAATTAAAGACCTTTAGCAAAGCAACCAAAAGACAAATAAACTACACAAACATGATATAGATCATAGGATAAATATTATAGCATCAAACACCATGTTTACATAGGACGGTACAGAGCTTTGTGGGAGGATGAACCACTGTATACAAGGAGGAATTGGCGGTGGAGATGGCGGTGAAGATGGTGGAGAGGCAGCGCCGTGGCGCAGGGCGGCTGCTGCGCCGGCGGTGGCGCAGGGACTCCTCCTGCGCCGCCGACTCCATGGGGGGAGCGCCGCCCCTTAGCCCTCTTCCTTCATGGCTTCTTGGGAGCCCTCCCCCATGGAGATGGGATCCATGGGGAGGCAAAAACGTGGCTTTGGTGGCTGGAAATTCGTGGGTATGAGGTGTCCTCCACGAGTTAGGTTTCCTCCCTTTATATAGCTTCTCGGATTTCCGTCATCGTTTCGGTAAATCGGGCTTATCTCGGCCGTCCGGACTCGGATTGAGCCGAATTTTATGTCCAGATCCATTAGGGGAAAATTCCCTGCAACTTTCGTGACTAGATTTTTTCCGTTTGACGTCGTCTTCTGTCCGGTACGTGGCAATCTTCAAAAGGAGTTTTCAGACATATTTCAGGAAAGTCCCAATTCGACTCCAACAAGGTTTTCTCTTATATTTTTTATAATTCCTACACGTCAAAGAGTAAAACAAGAACATTGTGCACTTTTGCAACTATTAATAGGTTAGTTCTAATAAATCATAAACTTAATATAAAAACAAATGTCAAAGGCATAATATTAACATTAAACAATAAATAAATATAGATACGTTTTGGACGTATCAACATCCCCAAGCTTAATTCCTGCTCGTCCTCGAGTAGGTAAATGATAACAAAATAATTTTTGATTGTAAATGCTATGATCAGATATTTAACAATTGCATGATGTATGGATAATAAAGCTTAGCAATCATGTTACCTAATGAAAAGTATCAACGAACTAAGAGCTTATAACATGAAATTTATAAAAATCAACAAGATTGTAATGACCATAATAAAGCATGATAGAGTGGTATCTCGCTTGCCCTTAATTGTGGAGCAAAACATAAATGCCAAGGCACCTGTGAAGTTCAAGTGAAAACTAGATGTAAAGATATCAAAGGTAAAAGCAACATAGTTATACCGCAGATAACCGTATTCTAGGACAAGCACATTACACCAAGAATGACAGTTATGCTCTCGAGAAGGTGCTCAAAGAAAGGATGGTGACTCAACATAAAAATAAAAGATTGACCCTTCGCAGAGGGAAGCAGAGATTAATATGTGCTAGATCTTTTTATTTATAAAACAGAAGTAAAAATATCTTTTGGGAGGTGGTTGTTCCTATCGACGAATCAAAAAATGGAAAAGTACAATATGACCCCTGCCAACCAGACTTTTAAGAGCGGCTCCCATGAAGGACTTATTTCTACCAGCAAGGCAGATCATCCCTCTTTTCTCTTTTGTTTACACATGCAGATATTTCACTGGTATCATTGCTTGTCTGATAAATCAGGGCAAAAATGTGAAGAGAATTAAGCGGTTAAAGTTGTAATTAATTGGGACTGGGCACTCCATTTGCCGGCTCTTTTAAAAAAATTAATGGATAAGCGAATGTATATGCCACTAGTCCGGTGGTAAAATCTGTTTGACAGGTGACATAAAGACATCCACCCCGTCCTCATGAGCTAAAAACAGTGTCACAAAATGAGAAGTTTTTTGAAGGTTTTAAAGTTAGCACATGAAAATTTACTTGGAATGGTTTGAAATACCATGCATAGGAATTTATAGTGAACTCTTTGGGATATTGGTTTTAACGATTTTGGATGCATGAGCAGCATTCCCGCTCATTATAGTTGAAGGCTAGCAATAGACTGGTGACGAGGTGTACCCTCATCAAATCCCATGGTTATGGACCTAGGGTTGAGATTATGGGGAGAGAACGTGGTAGTACTGGTAGTTTCGTCGGCTGACAAGCAGAGGCAAAGATTTACCCAGGTTCAGGCCCTCGGGTGGAGGTAAAGACCCTACTTCCTGTTTGTCTGGTATTGATTGTGGATTATGCGATTACAGGGAAGCTCCGGCGAGTTGCTGATCTCGCAAGAGCTTTGGTGGTTCGAGTATGGCTTGGTCCCAGATCGGTACCCCTCCCAGCCTTTAAATAGGCTGGGTCTCGGGAGTTTGTAACCGACCTAGTTTACACATAAGGAAAGGCTAAACCGACTATGCCTATGTCTAGTCTTGGAGGGTACTCCATCTTCTTGGGCCTCTTGTCTGGGCTTCGAGTAGGCTCTTCGATATTGGGACTTAGTCGTCACGTGCACCAGGTACCCTCATGATAGGGTACCCGATATGTATACCCTTGTCAGTAGCCCCCGAGTACTTGTCTGACTCGAAGAATCGGGCATGGACTCTTTCGTAAGTGCACGTCATATGCTTTGAATTCTGTATATATAATTTGGAATTCCTGTATGAATAGCACACGTTTGGCTATGTCGAGTATCTCATCGACTGTGTTTTATGATGATCAAGGGATAATAGCTTAGCAGGCCCAGTACACTCGACGGATCGGGACTGGTTAACTACACATTCGGGTAAAACCTTACTAGCTTTCAATCAAACTCGAGTCCCCGGACTCGAATCTGGAACAAACTGGTCAGATTCGACTAGGCCGCTGAGTTCTTACTGAGTCGATCTGCAGTATAACTTTGAATTTTACCCAACGCGTACGTCAGGATTTTTCATCATGTCTGCTGACACGGAAAGTATAAGGATTAACGTTGCTGGAACGGTTCTTAGCCCAGCTCGAAAGTTCGGCGGGTCTTACCTTTGCACTATGCGTGCAGCATCCGAGGTATTTGCGGCGGACGCAACTCGGGAATGTTTCGAGTATGATTTCTGAACTTTGTTGGACGAGTCATGCCCTTTGTCGACTGATATTTGCTGTTATGCTATCGGGTGCGCGACAGCGCTCCCGATGGGAGTAGCCCCCGAGATTGTGCTTTATTGCTTTGCAATGGAGGATAATCTCAAAAACTCTTCTTACTCTGCATATGTTAATCGAAGAAATTTGTGCCATAATTCTATCGGGTGCACGACAGTGCTCCCGATGGGAGTAGCCCCCGAGATTATGCTGTATTACTTGTAAATGGAGGATAATTTCAATCATTGTCCCAAGCATCTTCAGTCGAAGAATTTTTTGAGCACGCTCCCGATGGGAGTAATATGACTTAGTCGAAGGAACGGTTGAGTGACCAATTTTGCCTTAAGAAAGTTTTGTCACACCCGAATTAATCAGGGCAATCGAGTGACCAATATGCGCTGAGCATACTCGAACGTATTTTCTGAACAGATGCTTCAATGACGTCAGGGATGACGTTTATTTCGACTGCGATTTCTGACACGCGTGGCGTGCGTTATGCTGCGATTGATGGGACGTGACACGTATGTGGGCCCATTTGTGCAGAGCTGACCTAAGACGGTGCCGTTTGGACTTGATTTGACCACACGGGCCCACTTTTTCCAGAGGCGTGATGATGGCTCCTCTTTTTGCGTGCGTAGTGGGCGGAGAGGCCGACGACGGTTGCCCTCCGCGTTCGCCACGTGTACGGTGAGATCGCATGCGGAGCGCACGATTGTGATATGAATGGCTGTGATTGCGTTTGACTTGCGGTAAATAGGGGCACGGTGCTGGCGTCTGCTTTTACTTGCCATTTGCTCCCTGCGCCGCCTCTTTCCTCCCTGTTTCCTCATCTTCCTCCTTGCGCTGCGCCTCCATTGTTCTTTTGCCCAAGCTCTTTGTGCTCTGTCCATCCACTAGCAATGGCCAAGGGTGGAGGCTCCAAGCGAGGCGCTGCGTCTGCCGCCACGACTGACGCGGCAACTAAGGTCAAGAAGACCACAACGAGCGCGTCTGCTGCCGCCGCGTTTTGAAGAAGAGCAGCGGGGACTGGGCGAAGTCCACCATCAGGGACGCCCATCTGACCAAGTTTCGCGAGCAGGGTCTGCTTCCTCCCACGGACCAGCTTGCTGTTCGCGCGCCATCACCGAAGGAGGTACTCCCTGAACCACGCGCCAATGAGCGTGTCTGTTTTGCGGAGTTTCTGCCTAGGGGTTTCTCGCTCCCCCTCCATGATTTTGTGCGAGGTTTGCTTTTGCCTACGGGGTGCAGATCCATGATCTCACCCCGAACGGTATTCTGCACATTGCGTGTTTCATCACGCTATGCGAGTGTTTTTTGGGAGTTGCTCCGAGTTGGGCATTATGGAAGGCCATTTTTATGGTGCGACCAAACAGGGGAGGCGGCCGCACCTACCCTGTGGGCGGCTGCGGGATCCAGGTGCGCGGTGACACCCGATATTTTCGACTGAAGACCGTCGACTCCGCACAAGGCTGGAGAAAGGGATGGTTTTATGCGAGTGTGAGCAGGACGCAGCTGCCGCTTTCCGACTGCTGCCTTTGCAAGGACCAAGGCCTGGGACCACCAACTTTCGGATGAAGAACTGGCAGAAGCAGAGCCTCTTCTGTCCCAGATTGGAGGTCTTCTCGACAAGGTGACGGGTGTGCATCTAATTGCCACTTTTGTGAAAGAGGCGGGTGTGGCCGATCCGTGCCCGAGCGCACCCCATGTGGCAGTACGAGGGCCCAAATGATGCCACACGGATGAGCCCGGAGGAGCTGTCAAGGAATGAGTTGTTGGCGCATGTGCGATCAATCACCAACCTGACGGCAGCCGACCCGTGCAACGTCGACTGCCCCATTACTCCGTATGGGATGGAAAATCCTTTGCTTGAGGTATGTGTACTTTATGATTTGCTTGCAGTTGGAGTTGCCACTCATATGCATTGCAGCCTCTAATTTTGCAGCCGTGATTTATGACATGCAGGGTCACTCGACTGCTGCCTCCCTTCCTCCTTTGCCAGAGAATGGTGCAACTGAAGAAACTCAGGTGCAAGAGATGGAAGCGAAAGGGGATCACTCGCCAATTCCCTCCGCCACCACTTCGTGTGGAAGAAGTTGAAGAGGAAGCAGCAGAAGAGGTGCAGACTGAAGAAGTGGCCGATTCTGACCCTGAGATCGACATCGCGCCTCCAAAGCGTCGTCGACTAACCAAAAAGGTATCTTCGCTGTGAGTTCACCCGCGAAGGAGCAGGACTTGGAGGTTGACGAGGAAGCGGGCTCATCACCCGTTCCCAGTGCCGCTCCTTTGCGTGTATGCTCAACGAGCTCGACCCCTCCTCGTTCGAGTGGCGCCCCTGTCTTTGGAGGCCCAAATTTTGATGACCTCGACTACGACGAAGAGGAGGAACACAGGTTTGTGTTTTTACTTATGATATGAGATTTACTGCTGTTGCATACTTGTGCTAATGATGTCTTCATGTGTGCCACTCGCAGTGCTGAAACCAATCAGCCTTTATCTCCTCAGCGAGAAAGTTCCGACGCCGGATCACCCGAACATTCTCTCCGCCGTGCATGAGGTTGTCCACCGATGGACACCACTGCTGTTGTGGAGGCAGGCGGGCTACGGTTGTGGCGACTCCTGAAGTCGGGACATCTGCTTCGACCCCTGAGCCTTGGACAAATCATGTGAGTACTTTTTGCCTTACCCGCGTAGTTTTGGGGCTGTGTACGTTACAAATTATGCTAACTGTGTGTCTGCAGCCCTTCTACCGCACACTGGCGGATTCTGCCAAAGCTTATGTCCAGGTGGAGCAGGAGAGGGATGGCCTGCGTAATGACCTGGAGCGACTCAGTCGTGAGTTTACTTTTGCCATTGTTTTCTGAAGCTCTTTTTGCAATACTTTGTCTTTGTCGATTTATAAACTGTATGCGATTTGCTACTTCAGGCGAAAAGACAGCGGCTGAGTCCCGCATAAAGGAGCTTGAAGAAGCACTCGTCGCGCGCGCTGAGTCGAAGAAGGATTGGATGCTGCCACTAACTCAGCTACCGCCGTGAGCGAGGATATGCGAACAACTGGGGAATTCGCACAGGTCATGGGAGGTGAGTAATCTTTTCGTTTTGAACTTATGGTGTGGTTGCCAAGCGTCGTATATGATGTTTGCTCTTTGTCGATTTGTGAAGAAGCTGCTGGCGCGCCGACCTCTGCATACGGGGCAAACGACGATCTGTCACTCGCCATGTTGTGGGCGACCTGGGGTCGTGTGCACCCACGCGAAGGATGCACTCGCCAAGTCAGCGAGTACACTTGGCGCAGTGTACAAGGCCGTGCTCCCGAGTGGCGAAGTACCGACGACGGCGGATGGATTTGCCGATGTTTTTGGCCCGGGGACTTCCACCATGGCGAACTTCTCTCGCGCCCTTTCGGTACGCGGCTCGGAGTCCACCCTCAAGCTCCTTTTAGGCCACGGATTAGAGGGTGACTACGAGAGAGAGCGCTTTCTGATTTCCCGCGGAGGCCAGACGGGAGACTTGTGCCTTTGAAAGGAGTCAGCGCGCCAGCTGCACGACTGGCCGAAATATTTATGACCACCATGGAGCGCCGGGCAAAAGAGGTCGCCACTCGCTTGCTTAGGGGCAAGCCAGAGTCGACTTCCTAGTTTTAGGGCAGCTGCATCCTTTTTTTTATGCCATGTAATGATATCTGTGAACTGCGAGTGTGCGTGTGATTTTGCTACTCTTTTATGCAGTGGTCTTCTGTTAATGTGTCTGCGCTCGAAGAGCTGTATGCTGTTGCTCGTCTGAGTTTTGTGACTAGTTTCTCATGAAACTTTTATGATACTTGGAACAGAAACGGCCAGCCGCCACTTCATCCAGTTCGTCGCGGCATACCCCTCTCGATCTCGAGCTCAGGGGCAAATGATGCCGCAGTAATACGTTATATGAAGGCTCGACTTGCGAAACAGAGCAGAGCTGGCGAGTGCCCGAAGCGAGCTGGAAAGGATGAGGGCAAGGCCTGCTTTACCCACCCAACGGAGGAGTATGTGCTTGGCGAGATGGAGATCGTGAACAGACAGCTCGAGTGTAAGCATGACTGCCTTGATCTTATGAGTTCACAGCCTGTTCTTTTTTGTTCACCCAACTTGTGTTGTTGCAGGTTTTGTTCAAGATTTCCAGGCGGAGCAGGCTCGCGTGGATGAGCAGTTGAACATGGCAACTGACGAACCCACGACTGGCCGCCAGCACTTTCGATTGGACAAGCACCGAGCACGCATACTGCGACTCTGCAAGATCGGGTGTGGCGGAGCACTATGCTTCTTGAATTGTGCAGGTCGGCCTTCAGTCGAATCAACCAGATGGTTTTTCCGACTGGGCCACAACCTCAAGGAATCCACGCGTTGCTCGATCTCTTCCGGTCAACAGGTTCCATTCGAGGCTTCATCACCCAGAAGCTTGTGGACGGTGCCAACGCAACCATGGCATATCTCCGAAGTCAACGTCCAAATTTGCAGCTACGTCCACCCGTGCCTGGATCGTCTTTGTCCCAGTCGAATCTTGACGAAACATTCGATCACGCGAGGACATTGGTTGATTGCTATCAAGCGCAACTTATGGGCCCTGTTCTTCCAGCAAAGGATGAACCAGAAGATTAGGGTATTTATGTAGGGAACAGCCCCCGAGTGTAAATTTGCCACTTAGTACATATTTGTTCACTTGTATGTATGCAGCCCCCGAGTGTATCGAGTGGGGTTTATGAAAAACAGTTTACATAGATCATGAATTACATAGCCCCGAGTGCTCGAGTGAGGTTATGAATTTTATGAGAGTTGAAGCTTCAACTTATGCCTGCAGGCTCAGCCCCCGAGTGATTGATTGGGGTTGAGCAACTTTTTCCTTTGTATTTAGTGTTATGATCCAGCCCCCGAGTATTCGAGTGTGGCTGGAGTATTGTGTTTGAAGAGCAAAAGCTTTTATGTTTTGAGATAGCTCAGCCCCCGAGCATACGGGTGTGGCTAAGTTTTGCTGATAAGCTATGCGAGTAGTAAGCAGGAAAAGTATGAGGAATTTATTGACTATATTCCATTTATGAATGTTAGGCTGCAGGCCGCCTCATTAAAAACCTTCCAGTCCCCTTAGGTACCCTGGTAAGGAAAAGAGCGCGTCTGAAACCTGCAGCCATCCGACATATGAGCCTATTACATTATGCGACTGAGCAATCTAAGCATAGAAACGGCGCAGCTGCGCAACGTTCCAAGGATTGTGAGAGAGTTCGCCGGTCTTCGCATGCTTCAGTCTGTATGCTCCACCACCTATGACCTCGGTGATGATGAAGGGTCCTTCCCATGGAGAAGCAAGTTTATGCACCTTCTTTGCTTCAGTCGAAGTACCAAGTCACCCACCTCGAAGGACCTGGTACGCAGTCGACGGCTGTGATAGTTGCGTAGATCTTGCTGGTAGACAGCTGTACGTGCTAGCGCTGTGTTGCGTGCTTCTTCGAGCAAGTCGACTGCATCTTCGAGTGCTTCATCTGCATTCTTCATTGTATGCTTCGACCTTGGTGCGTTGAACCTTACGTCTGATGGCAGGATTGCCTCTGCGCCGTAGACCATGAAGAATGGAGTGAATTGTGTTGAGGCGTTGGGTGTTGTGCGTAGGCTCCATAGCACAGACGGGAGCTCTTCTACCCAAGCACCCGCAGCCCTTTTGAGTGGCACCAGGAGGCGCTTCTTGATTCCACTCGTCACAAGCCCATTGGCCTTTTCGACTTGGCCGTTTGATTGCGGGTGCGCCACAGATGCATAATTGAGCGTGATATCTTGCTCTTTGCAGAAGGATTTGAATTCCTCAGCCGTGAAGTTTGTACCGTTGTCAGTGATGATGCTATTTGGCACACCAAAGCGGTATATGATGGATTTTATGAAATTGACTGCTGTAGTGGCAGTCGAACTTGTGATGGGTACTGCTTCAATCCACTTGGTGAACTTGTCGACCGCCACCAGAAGGTGAGTATGCCCTCCATGGGAGGATTTTTTGAGTGGCCCAACCATATCGAGCCCCCACTGGGCGAAAGGCCAGGCCAATGGTATTGTCTTCAACGCCGATGCGGGTGCGTGTGGCTTTGTGGCGAATTTTTGGCAGCCGATGCACCTTTTGACTATGTCCTCCGCGTCTTTGAGTGCTGTGGGCCAGTAGAAGCCTGCGCGAAAGGCTTTGGCTACGAGTGCTGGCGTGATGCCCGCAAGTACCTGCATGAATATCACGAAGGATGGCTTGGCCATCTTCAAATGCTATGCAACGCTGGAACATACCTGATATGCTGCGTTTGTAAAGTTCACCGTTGATGACAGTGTATGCTTTAGATCGTCGAGTGACGCGTCTTGACTCTGTGAAGTCTTCGGGTACCTCGCCGCGGAGTATGTAGAGGAAGGGTTGAGTCCAAGTTGGCTCGATGAGGAGTACCTCGACTGGTGGGTCCTCTGTGCTAGGTGTTTTGCTCTTGGCTGGTGCGGCTGATGTGGGAGTTGCGCTTCTTTTTGATTGATCTGTGCTCGATGCGCTCGAAGAAGACACCAGGTGGCACTGGTGCTTTGGTCGCACCAATGTTGGCTAACTTATCTGCTTCTTCATTGCTTTCACGCCCTATGTGCCGCAACTCGCAGCCTTCGAAGCTGCCCTCCATGATGTTGTACAAGTCACGGTAGGCGATCATGTTATCTGCGATTGCGTCACAAGCCTTCATTGTTTGCTGCACCACCAAATTCGAGTCGCCGTAGATCATCAGTCGAGTGCACCCGAGTGCTTTAGCCATCCTCATGCCATGGATCAGAGCCTCGTATTCTGCTTCGTTATTGGACGGGAACTCGAACCCCATTTGCAGGATGTAGCGGAGCTTGTCGCCTTTTGGTGATATGAGGATGACACCTGCGCCTGCGCCTTCGTTTTTCTTCGAGCCATCGAAGTACATGGTCCAGGAATTGGACACATCTGGTGCTCCTGGGAGCTGAGCTTCAATCCACTCGGTGTGGAAGTCGGGTAAACTTGTGCTTTGATGGCCTTCGGGTAATCATACTTGATGTCTCTTGGTGCTAGCTCGATGAGCCATTTTGCTACTCGCCCAGTCGCATTGGGGTTTGTGAGGATGTCCCCGATCCCTGAAGTGCTGATTACAGTGATCGGGTGCTCGGAGAAGTAATGCGTCAGCTTCCTTGAGGACATGAACACGGCGTATGCCAGCTTCTGATAGTGCGGGTACCGCTGCTTTGATGTGGAGAGCACTTCACTCAAGTAATAGACTGGACGTTGTATGCTTTGGGCGTGTCCCTCCTCTCTGCGTTCGACCACAAGAACAGTGCTCACCACCCTATTAGTTGCAGAGACATATAGGTATAGTGGCTCGCGTTCCCTTGGTGCTACGAGGATTGGAGGGCTTGTGAGGACTCTTGAGGTCCGTGAAGGCTGCTTCGGCTTCTGGCGTCCACTCGAACTTATCTGCCTTCTTCATCAGTCGATAGAACGGGAGTGCTTTTTCGCCTAGCTTGCTGATGAATCGACTGAGTGCTGCTACTCTACCCGCCAACTTTTGCACGTCGTGGAGCTTTGAAGGCCTTTGCATCGTCAAGATGGCCTGTATTTTCTCGGGTCGCCTCGATTCCTCGAGCTGAGACTAGATACCCGAGGAGTTGCCCGGCTGGCACGCCGAACGTGCACTTCTTCGGGTTGAGCTTGATGTGGAAGCGTTTGAGGTTTGCGAATGTCTCCGCAAGTCATCGAGTAGCGTGCTTTTTCTCTTGTGGTGATGACGATGTCATCTACATAGACTGGACGTTTCGCCCAATCTGCTTCTTGAGGCAATCTTGCATCATGCGCTGATAGGTTGCGCCTGCGTTTTTGAGCCCGAAAGGCATTGTGGTGTAGCAGTAGACCCCGAGTGGGGTTATGAACGCCGTTTTTCTTCGTCCTCTTCCTTCATCCTTATCTGGTGGTAACCCGAGTAAGCATCCAGGAAGGACAAGCGAGCGCACCCGGCGGTGGAGTCGACGATCTGGTCGATTCGAGGTAGTGGAAAGTGATCCTTTGGACAACACTTATTGAGTGCTGTAAAATCTACACACATCCGCAGGATGTCTGTATGCTTCTTCTCTACAAGTACGGGGTTGGCCACCCATTGTGATTTCTTGATCTCTCTGATGAATCCTGCTGCGAGTAGCCTGTCGACTTCGGCTTCGACTGCAGTTCTTTTTGGGCCGGATATGCGGCGCATTGTTTGTTTGACTGGTTTAGCACCTGGAAGTAGCTGGAGAGAGTGCTCGGCGAATTCCCTGGGAATACCTGGCATGTCTGCTGGACACCATGCAAATATATCCCAGTTCTCACGGAGGAATTCGACGAGCGCGCTTTCCTATGCGATAGGCAGACTCGACGAGACATTGACTGTCTTGGTCGGGTCAGTCGGGTGCACCTGATGCGATCTTGTGTCGTTGGTGGCACTGAATGCTCTGTCGACTGCCACCTTTTTGTGCTCTGGCATAAGTGTTCGATCGTTGGAGACCGCTAGATCGGCGAGTGTTGCTTCCATGCCAAACATCTCAGAGATTTTGCTGAATTCTCGGTCGCAAGAGTCAGACTTTTGGAAGTTCCCCTTGACTGTGATTACTCCTTTTGGTCCAGGCATCTTCAGCTGGAGGTATGCGTAATGTGGCACCGCCATGAATCGAGCGAACGTCGGGCGTCCAAGTATAGCATGGTATTGTGACTTCCAGTCGACCACTTCGAACTCAATCGACTCTGTCCTGAAGTGGTGCTTGTCCCGAACGTTACGTCGAGTTGTATGGTGCCCTCTGGGCTTATTGCTTTCCCTGGAACGATACCGTGGAAGGTATTTGAAGATCTTGGCAGGTTTTCGACTGACCTGTTCATTTTGCGGAGCGTATCTGCGAAGATGATGTTTATGCCGCTCCCACCATCCATGAAGACCTTGGACATGCGTAGCCTCCAATTTGCGCGTCG